>JADRCD010064581.1:0-11247 GCA_019843815.1 Montemys delectorum | reverse complement strand
ATAGCTCTAGTCCATTTCTTCCATCTATGTGTTATTACAAAGGCAATACATTGGTTGAGGATGACAAGGACATTTATTTAAAGAACACATGTCCCAAAGGCCTAATCTTCCACACCAAGCTTTTTTTCTTGTAAAAGGAATAACATTCCATTCTGTGCATAAGAGCTACCTGATGTGATGAGCTTTCAAAGCTGCTAGCATTTGTGCCATAGTGAAGTTCTATCAGAAAAGGATAATAGCGTAAAAACACAGTTCTTGCTGGAAATTATTGTCGTGTAGGAGCTGAGGGTCTAGGGTAAGTACTGAAAACTACATGTGTTAAATCAGCAAACAGAAAATCTACCATTGTAGGTTGTGTAGTAGGTTTAAATGTTGAAAATATAATTGAAAACATAAGACAAATATCCCCCAAAGCCTAAAACTAAATAACTTAAGAACATCACAGATGTACATTACAAACTCTATATGATGGGTAGTTAACCCTCAAATTTAAAATAAAAGACAAATTTCCTTTTGGTAAATTCAAAGAATATGATATCATCTGATGGCCAGATGACATCAAACACAAATTAAGTGCGGGCTTTCTCAAGACATCCATGTTTGGCAGCCATATGTGGACAATTTCTAGAATGGTCCCACTTTCAAATATTTTATCATCTTGCCAGATCCAGTGCTGAGTCTTAGTTCAGAAAATATGGTCACACTGTTCACAGTGAAAAACTAGATTCTCATCAAAAAACTGTGTCTGACTTGGACAGTTGGAGTCTATTCCCTGGAAAAGATTTGTCAAAATAAAGACAGGCACATTGAGTGGCTATTTGTTTTCAGGGTAGAAGGGAGCCTTTGCTGTTTCTGCCTTACATGGGGAGATGTACTTTCCATAGACTATTGGGCCTCTCATTATTCTGGGGTCTCTGAAAACAGAGTTTCTGCCTCTTGCATAAAATGCCCTTAGTCAAATAGCAACAACCCTAAAACAAAATGAACACGTTTTTGGTTTTTTTTTTTTTTGGTTTTTTTTTTTTTTTTTTAAGATAGGAAAATATGGCTTATTTTTAACCTGGTCAGGCCCTGACATTTATGCTGGAATGCATAAAATGAATTTATTTTTCCTCTTTAATGAATAGCGTAGCCCTTGGCTCCATATACTCCAGGTCACATTAGTGCAGGAAGCAAAGAGGATCTGAATTTAAATAAAGCAGTAGATGTTTCTGCTCAGTAAATCCACCAAATCATCCTGGTATGAAAGAGCTTGCATGTTGACTCCCCACAAATGATTCAGACTTCACAGATCCTGTTTTCCATTTTTTTTTGTGTGGGGGGGCAATTTTCAAAAGTGTCATTGGGTCAATGACAATTTGGCAAAAATCACTTTAAGCCTCTTGTTCTGTCTGCATGTATAGACTCCTTTAATTCTCAAATGACCATCTTCCATAATTCCCTGTTGTTAGGAGTTAGGAGTATCAATGTGTGATGACCAAATTGCATTCATTGGTTATTGGCAGGAACAGAGAGTTAAATTACATATTGTAACTGGTATTCCCTTTTTGAACCTGTTGCTAACTGAAGCATGAGTGATCCGACTGTGAAAGTCCTCACTAGAGCAGAGTAAGATTCTAAAACAGTCTAATAAAACATTGCTGTCTTTAAGGTAAGAAGAAAAACCCAGAAACACTCAGCCACCCTTGAACTCCAGGAGACCCTGTTCTCTCAGGGTCATGCCACTTCCTTTCTCCCCAATCACATGACAGTTAATATTTTGGTGTAAGAGTGAAGTTGAAATGATTAAATGCCATTCAAGAAGAGCAATACAAGAGAAACCAACCCATGAATGAAGAACCAAGGCACATGCAAGCTGGGCATCATTTGAGATGCCCAAGAAGATGATGAATGGAACCCTACCCCAGCCTGCCACAGCTTCTTGCTCTTATTTTTATGTCTTTTTGTAGGACCATGAAAGGCAGCCTGGTTTCTTGTTGAGCTAAGGCTTGAAACCCTGGTGCAGTCAAAATTCCCTCGCCCCACCTCCCTGAGTGGCCTGAGCCCTGATTGGACGCGGGACACCCATTAACCTAACACCTTTTTAATAAAAACAGAAAAAGAAGACCAAAAATTTCCAATTCACAATCCTATTGAAGAGCTTAAATTGTATCAATGTATTTAAAATAGGATATGAATTTTTTACAAATACAGGCTCAGGGATTTTAGCAAGCTACTGAATACCCACCAAATGAACATGACTTTAAATAAATCACTTGATATATCCTTGGTAACATACCTTGTATTCCCAGTACATATTTGCTCTGGTGTATTGAATATTTAGGAACCTCTTTTTTCCTTAAAAAAAGTTTCTTAAAAAATGTTCTAAGAAAAAAAGTTTTTTCTTAATAAAAACTTATTCATTCAGGAAACATTTGCAGTTTCTAGCATCTAATCAGCACTCATTTCTCATAGTAAGGGATACAGTGTAAAATGCACATCAATTAGAATTTTAAAAGTAAAAAAAAAAGTTCAAAAGAACAGTTAATAGGGAACAAAGCTTTCTTAACAGAGTCAGAGAATAGCCAAGCAGATCACTCTCTGATCCAAAAGAGTAAAATCTAAATGCAAGGCAGAGGGATCAAGCTGTCATCACCCTAATCCAGGGCTCAGTCCTTGTATCAGTAATGGTAGAATAAGCAGCTATCATGTGTCACCTGATTTGATGCATTAGAATGTACCCATCATTCTAGCCACAAATATTTAAGCTTTTGCAGCCAAATCCCTGCTTATAAGAAAGGCAGCTAAATACAGCAAAGTACACCACAAAGAAACAACCACACAAATCCAGAAGGTAAAGTATTTTTATAGGTAATTTGTCCACCATTGGGTCATGATCATGTAAAAGAGACTGAAAGAGATTCAAAGAGATCAATAGGAAATACATGCCAGCAACTAGAGGTCCTGGAGTAGATTATTTTTAAGGACAGTTTGAAAGCAATAGATTAAATTTGCATAAATTAAGTATATGTTAAATCATATAAGTCACTATAAATTTCACTCAAATTGTGATGTTATTTTGCAATACACACACACACACACACACACACACACACACACACACACACGGGCAAGGATTACAAGAATGTGTCACCTTGCCCAGTTTCAAAGATATTTTTAAAATATAGGCACTTGATAACTTAGCACAGGCCAAGCCTAGAATGTGGTCCCTGAACCAGCAATATCAGCATCAGCCTATTAGAAATGCAGTTCCCACTCCAGGTCCACTGAATTGCAATGTAATTCCTCTTCCCCTAATGACTTCTTTATGCAGTCTGAAGAGTGCTATTGTAGTGCAAGTATTTCTCTACACAGAAAACCACTAAAGAATGTGTGACAGAAATGTCCTTGTTTCTAACCACAGCCTCTGATACAAAGATATGCACCCATTTCACATGCAACTGGATTGAGAACTAACCTCTGAACATACAACCCCAAATCTTCAATTTCTCCACCTCTCTCCCTCCCTCCAATCCTTCCTGTCTTATAACTGCTCGTAGTTGCTCCCAAATTTCAATTTTAGAATTGAGTAGGGGTTTCTGGTGAGTAGAGGTATATTGTACTCAGGAGAGCATAGCACTCATCCACTAAATGTGCATGATTCTCCTGGAGGTGTGGGGCAGGGTGAGTGATTTATGTTGCATTATTTCTCTTCCTGTCCAGGTTATGCTTAACTCAGAGCAAGCTATGCAAATCCACTCCCCCCATTAGGTGTGCTGCTTTAAATGATGTTCACATCAACACAGAACCTCAGGATGTAGTCTCAATTGGAAACAGGATCATTACCGGCTTAATCAAATTCTAAAGATACCATTCTACTGCAAGAGTGGGATCCAGTCCAACAACAAGGGTCCTTAGAAAAAGAGGGAAGTTTGAACAGAAGACACATCCCCACAGACAATGCCATGTATGGTGGAAGCAGAGGAACACTTAGTGACTGCCGGCAACCACCAGCAGCTAAACAAACATTAAGAAAGGTTCCCTGTAAAGTCCTGGGAGCCCTGACAGCACCCCGATTTCCAGAGCTGTGAAAATAAATTACTGTTGTTTCAAGTCACCAAATCCATCACTTTGTTTTACTGGTCCTAGAAAACTAATGCACCAGATAATCCTCCTATACGAAATGTAGAATGATAATATTATTAGGGATATTGGCTCACATACTGGTGCTTACTTTGTGCAAGGCGCTGGGCTAAGTATTTTAAAGCAATTGTCTAATTTAGTCTCAAAATAATCTCATAAATTACATAACTCTATTCTCTGTTCCATGGGTTAGAAAACTGAAGCTTAGGGAAACTTGCATAAATGCATAAAGTTAATAAGTGACAGGCTAGATTTAACGTATCTGTCTTATTCCACAGCTCATGTATTTAATCTTTATGCTATAAAGGTCAGGATGAAAATAAATTCATATTTTTACTAAGATTTTTAATGGTGTTTATTCCAGGACCATCTCTCATGTGAATTTGTATTATTTCCAAGCTAAAAGGGAGAAAATGTCAGGACCCTGAAAAACTGGTGACCCGGAGATATCCAGAAGGCAGCCACAACTCTTGATCTTCTCACAGTAACTCTTATCAATCAAAGAAGTTTCACTGTTATTCCCACTTACTGGTATTTCTCCACTGTTTCTGGCTTACATCAGAAGTAAATCTAAAATAGCTTCTGGTCAGGTCTATCCCATTTAAATTCAAAATACTTGTTTTCTTGCTGTCGTTGTTTTTTTTTTAACTTCTCATTAGAACAGAAATAAAACAACAGCAACAAAAAATTTCAAATCATTTAGAACTGTTGCCTAGGTGAAAATACCTTTGCTAAATGGTCATTAGCTGCCTACACTTGCTGGAAGCCAGAAAGCTTGGTCAAAAACGCACCCATATTTTGACTCACCAGCTTCTTTGGCTGCAAAATTCAGAGATGAGTCTTCATCATTACCACAAGCTGCTTGTAGAAAAGAAGCCTGCAAAGAAGCCATATCTTTGAGTGATTAACAACTCAAATATGAATTTGGTCTTTCTATAATCTGAATACAAGAACTCTGTTTTTGAATTATTACTATTCAAAATTCAAAATATTACTACCATTACCAGTAAAGTTGGTTTTGTAAGAATCCTAAGTGATAGAAATGGCGTGGCTTTGATTTGGCTTCATTTGAAGAGGTTTTATTTTGCTTTCAGTACTAGAGGGGAGGCTAGTTACAGACGGAAGCTAGAAACATTTGAAATTTCTTAATTTTGTCTTTCCTAAATTATAAATATCTTCCTTACCGACCAGTTCCCAAAGCACTTCTATTCTGCTTTCAATTTCTGTTTTCTGTTCGCATAACCTGTTAAATTAGTCCCCAGCTAGTATTGACTGCAGAACACTAGAGAAAAGGTTTTGAAACATATTAGAATTAGTCCCATCTAGCTTACAACGTTTTTATCTCCTCTTATAGAGAGGTTTAAAGCTTCAAGTCTATTGTCACATTTGGTTTTTCACAATGCTCACAGAAGGTAGGCAGAAAAGGCATTGCTGTGTGTCTTTAGGTTTCAGCAAGGAAGGACTGGGATTCTGATACCCTTCTACCAAAGAAAAGGGGGATTTTGCTCAACACAGAGTATTTTGGAGGGACTGACATAAGGAGGAAACGGACATCCACTTAGCCAGTCAGATCAGTGGATAATCCTGGCAACCAGTTCAGTGACAGATGCTCTGGCCAGATGGCCCTCTCATTCATTTTACACACGAGGAAACTGAGGCCCATTCATTGAGCAGATTCACTAGACAATTATTTATTGAATACTGTGCTTTGGATACAGATCTGGATTCTCAGTTTAACAAGAAAAGTGGCAATGGTCAAATAGATAATTGCTCTAAGGAAAAATCAGAAGTTTTGTCAAACAACACAATACACAGAAGAGTATGCATATATATTATATATTAAAGGAATTTTAGCCACTAAGGCAGACAATGTTCTACACAAGAACCATAGACTAACAAAAATATCCCAGTACCATGCTTGAGAAATATCCTTTAGAATGGTTGATCAGGTTGTGTGTGTGTGTGTGTGTGTGTGTGTGTGTGTGTGTGTGTGTATTACTACAATATAGTATAATATAGACTACAGCTGTTGCTTTTGGTTGCCTCTTGAAAGTGGAAGGCAAGCCCATATTGCTAAGGACACCTCATACTTAATACATATAACTCAGATTATTCAAACTGGATTTAACCTGAAAGCCTCCTTTCTGCAATCTAGCTTCCATGGTACCAACAGCTATTATGGAAGCTGAATTCAATAGCCCTACCCAGATATGACACCTATGAACCATAACAATGACCAGCATAACAAAATATCCATAAACATGCAGGAAGTAACACTCAAGTGTCAGTGGTAGTCCATAGCTGACTAACTTAAATCCCAGTCAATAGAAAGGAAACCACATCTGGTACTAGACACCTAGCCAACTTCCTAGGACTAGTGATATCATGGATAAAACTCTAATATTATCCAAGACTCTAGCTAGTTTGCTAGCACAGCATAATTCCTTACTAAATTCTGAATCTTATCCTTAATATCCACAGAGAAATGTAGCTATCATCTTGCATCAAAGAAGCTTCTCTTTATAGCAAATGGAAACCATTACAGAAAACCACAAAGGATACCATTCAAGAGATTGTGGGGAGCTCGGCCCCAATGAATACATCTACATCACAGATCCTGCATCTATGGCTCAGGAAAGATCACAGAAAAGTGGGGAGGTGGGTTGAAAAAAATGCAAGAGCAAGAATTCCAAGGAAGTCTGCTGCGGAACAGTCTCTCATAGAAATGGCTACATAAATGAGATCTAAAAAATGGCAATGAGTCATGAGCCCCCTAACTGGTTGTCCAATATAAAATATAAAATGGTTGTCAATCATAAAGCCATATATACACAAAAGAATTCAGCAGGTTATATTTATATATCTATGCATACATATACATGTGAATGTAACAATAATAGCCAAGGAGGAAGAAGCTTTCATTTTGAGAGTGGTGGTGACAGGGAAGGGTTTGGAGGGAAAGGACTTGGGAGCTGCTGGAGCAAAGAAAGGGAACAGTTAAAGTGGGGTAATTATACTTTAATTAAAATGCATATTGAAAAGGCAGAGTAATTAGGGGGGAGGGGCTTTGGACTTAATGGCATCTTCTCAGAGATGCCAATCGAGTAGTTGTCTGAAGCCTGAGGGGTGGTCAGTCTGTAAATATCCAGGGCAAGTACATTCAGAGAATGAAGAATATGAAAGCTCATTTACAGCAAGAACATACCTTGAGTTTTATGAAGCAGGAAGACCAGCATGGTTAAGATAAAAGAGAGAATAAAAGCCCCTGCTGTAGAGGACATGGGCTGGGGGAAAAGATGTAGGGCCTCAGAAGCCACAACATGAGTTTTGCATCTCATTCACAATGTGATGGTGGACTCATTGTAGGTTTTGGACAAGACATAATCTAATAGGCATGTTTGTTCATTTTTGTTTGTTCATTCATTCTTATTCTTTTTTTAAAAAAAACTTAAAATATAATTATATCACTCACTCACTCCCCTATCCATTGAAACAGAACCTCATACAGCCTAGATTGAAGCCCTGGTCTTCTTGTCTCCAACTCTCAAGTGCTAAAATTACAGATGTGCACCTCTGCATCTTTTCTAACTGATATTTTAAAACTATCACCTGCCTATTGTGCTGAGGAAAGATGGTAAATAGGATGAAAACAGGGGTGCTGATCCAGACCAAAGATGACTACAGCTTTAGTGTCTGCTGCTGCTGCTGGGGTGGGGGGGGTGTCAAGATGATTTTTATTTTTTGAGAGAACTGAGTGGATTCAAGAAGAATTGGATATGAATTTATGACTGAAAGAAAGCTACCAGAAGTAACCCTAGTTTGGAGCCAGAATAGTCGCGTAGAATACAGCCCCTTTAACATAAATCAGGCATTATCAGACTTTTTCTGTAAAGATCCAAGTGATAAAACTTGAGCTTTATAATCACTGTTGTAACAGCACCTGGACTAAAAGTGAATGAATGTCCATGGGTCTGTTGCATTAACACTTATTCTGAAAAAAAAATAAATATCCTGGCTTAAATAATAAAGACTACGAGGAGAAAAAAGACTACAGAGATAATTCAGGATGAGATGGCTTGTGGCAAATTTCATTTCCAAAGATGGTCATTATTGTTTGACCAATGACATGTTCCCAGGATTTGATTGATAAGCAACATGAGGCAAAAGCAACCTTGTGTGCCTTCCAAGACTAGGCCAGAAGAAGCCTTGAAGCTTCTGCTTTGATCTCTGGAATGTTCACAGTTGAGAACCCAGCTGCCGGAATGTAAGGAGACCCAAGCCACCGTGCACTATAAGAAGAATAGTTGGGATAGCTAAGATTCCAGCCAACAGCCAGCATCAAATGGCAGCATAACAACATGCCAGTTTGGAAGTGATGTCTCCAGCTCCATTACACACTCCAGGTGGTACCATATATGGTAGAGATAAGCTATCTTCATGAAACCCTGTATAATTTTAAATATCATGGGCAGACACATAATAATTACTGTTAAGCCACTATGATTTCATGGATTTTTTCCTCAGCAATAGATCTGAGGGCAAGAAGTGCATCAGTCAGCTTTCACTGAATTATGCTACAGTAAAAAGTGACTCAAAGTCTCAATGGCTTGCAAGAACCAACCTTTATTTTTTGATGACTATATGTTAGCTACGAAATATTAGCTCTATCACATGACTTCTATATTCTGGGACTCAGCTAAAGGAACAGCTCCTGTCCTCTGTATAGTATCAGAAGGGAAAGGGCAATTGCAGAACTATGCCAAATATTTTGAAGCATCTGCCCAAATGTGATATACATCACCATCACTCCCAGTTCCTTAGCCAAAGCCATTCAAGCAAATTTCACAACAATGGAGGCACTGGATACTTGGCAACAATAGTATTGTGTATATATGAAGTGTTTTCCATAGACCCATGTGATGAAGGTTTGGAATCTAGATATGGTGGTGTTTGGAGAGATGTTTGAAACTTTAGGAGATAAGGCCTGGTGAATAGAAGTAGGTTCCTTGAGGAAGGGTGACTTTGAAGGATATCTTCTCCCTGATTCTTTTCTCTTTCCATGAGGCGAACATCTGTCTCCTCCACATGCTTCCACCACCATTGATGTTCTGCCTTGCATCAGACTCAGGATAATGAAGCCAGCCGAATATAGAATAAAGCCTCCAAATCCATGAGCCAAAATAAATCTTTCTTCTTTCTAACTTCTCTTTGGTATTTGACACAGCAGTGAGAAATGTGAAAGCAACTATTTATGACTGGAAAAACTTAGGAGTTAATTCTGTATGTTGGATTTGAGGTGCCTTTTTGACATACAAATGGAAATGAGTGGTCAATTACACAAATTCAGAGTTCAAGACAGAGGATAAGGCAGATACTCATTTGACACTGAGATCATCCAGAGAGGAGATCAATTAGAAAAGACATGAGTTCTGATGACTAAGCACCATGGCATGCCAACCTTCAGTGGTTTTGAGGAGAAAGTCACACCAGCAATAAAGATTGAGAAGGAACCATCAAAAAGGAGTGGCAGTACAGAAAGCAAGCAAAACAAGAGAGTCAATAATTCGGTGTGGGGGGCTGATATAATGAGTTAGCTGAGGCATACTAAACAATGGGTTTGGCAGTGCCGAAACCATGGGGATATCTATAAGAGCAAGGATAGGCCAGGAGGTTTAGGGAACAACTCTCAAGAAAGGAAGTGAAGACAAACACATGCAACACTTTGAAGGCATTACCTCAAATGTGACCAGAGAAGTAACTAGTTAGAGAGTTGTGTGCCATTTCTCTAAACACAATGATAACGTAGTGAATGTCCCAGAGGGTTTTTTTTCCATCATCACACATCTGGTACAGAGAAAAAATGAGAATTTATATCTCCTCAAACCTAGTCTGATGTTCTTCCAGCAATTAAGTCTCTCCTAGTAAAATTGTTCATGCTGTTTTTTTTTAAATTGGATATTTTCTTTATTTACATTTCAAATGTTATCCCCTTTCCTGGTCTCTCTTCTGGAAACCCTCCTTCCCATCCCCTCTCCCCCTGCTTCTATGACTGTGCTCCCCCACCCACTTCCACCTTCCCACCCTGACATTCCCCTACACTGGAGCATTGAACCCCCACCAGACCAATGGCTGCTCCTCCCGCTGATGTCCAACAAGGCTATCTCCTGACACATATGCAACCAGAGCCATGGGTCGCTCCATGTGTACTCTTTGGTTGGTGGTCCAGTCTCTGGGGTCTCCCAGGGGCCTGACTGGTTGACACTGTTGCTCCCTCCCCAGTGTTCATGCTGTTGATGGTGTGTGATAATCAGAAAGCATATGGCTAGATTAAACAGCACCAGGCACCCACTGAGTACTATCTACCAGGCATGCAAAACTGGTGAAGGAAAGGTTCAGCAATGCACATCCCAGAGAGAGAGAAAGAGAGAGACAGAGAGACAGAGACAGACAGACAAAGAGAGAGACAAAGAGAGAGACAGAAAGAGAGACAGAAAGAGACAGAGAGACAGACAGATCTCCTCTAACACTATCCTTTTTAATTTAAATTATTTTTTTTTCTTATTCACTTGACATTGCATTCCCTGCCCCTTCCTGGTCACCCCTTCCACAATTGTTCCCCTATCCCACATCCCCCATTCTTCTCTGACTGAGTGGAACCCCTTGGTATCCCCCTACCCTTGCATTTCAAGGCTCTGAGACACTAAGTGCTTCCTCTCCCACTGAGGCCACACAAGGCAGCGGAGCTAGAAGAACATATTCCATGGACAGGCAACGCCTTTTGGTATAGTCCCCACTTCAGTTGTTTGAAACCCACATGAAGATCAAGCTACACATTTGCTGCATATGTGCAGGGAGACCTAGGTCCAGCCCAAGTCTGTTCTTTGGTTGGTAGTTCAGTCTCTGAGAGCCCCAAGGGTCTAGGTTAATTGACTCTGTTGGTCTTTAGGAGCCCACAATCCTTCCTTGGCAGTGGGTGTCTATTATCTGTCTAAGTCAGCTGCTGGGTGGAGCCTCTCAGAAGACAACATGTTCCTGTCTGCAAGCATAACAGAGTATCATTAATAGTGTTAGGGATTGGTGCTTACCCGTGGGATGAGTCTCAAGTTGGGCCTGTTATTGGTTGGC
>JADRCD010064568.1:0-10109 GCA_019843815.1 Montemys delectorum | reverse complement strand
CAATTGTGATAAAAACTGCATGGTATTGGTACAGTGACAGGCAGGTAAATCAATGGAATAGAATTAAAGACCCAGAAATGAACCCACAAACCTATGGTCACTTGATCTTTGACAATGGAGCTAAAACCATCCATGGAAAAAAGACAGCATTTTCAACAAATGGTGCTGGCTCAACTGGCGGTTAGCATGTAGAAGAATGAAAATCGATCCATTCCTATCTGCTTGTACAAAGCTCAAGCCCAAGTGGATCAAGGACCTCTACATAAAACCAGATACACTGAAACTAATATAAAAGAAAGTGGGGAAGAGCCTCGAACACATAGGCACAGGGGAAAATTTCCTGAACAGAACACCAATAGCTTATGCTCTAAGATCAAGAATTGACAAATGGGACCTCATAAAGTTGCAAAGCTTCTGTAAGGCAAAAGACACTGTCAATAGGACAAAATGGCAACCAACAAATTGGGAAAAGATCTTTACCAATCCTACATCTGATATATCCAAAGAACTCAAGAAGTTAGACTCCAGAGAACCAAATAACCCTATTAAAAATGGGGTACAGAGCTAAACAAAGAATTCTCTACTGATGAACACCAAATGGCTGAGAAGCACCTAAAGAAATGTTCAACATCCTTAGTCATCAGGAAAATGCAAATCAAAAGAACTCTGAGATTACACCTCACACCAGTCAGAATGGCTAGGATAAAAAACTCAGGTGACAGCAGATGCTGGAGAGGTTGTGGAGAAAGAAGAACACTCCTTCATTGCTGGTGGGATTGCAAGCTGGTACAACCACTCAGGAAATCAGTTTGGCGGTTCCTCCAGAAATTGGACATAGTTTTACCAGAGGACCCAGCTATACCACTCCTGAGCATATACCCAGAAGATGCTCCATCATGTAATGAGGACACATGCTCCACCATGTTCATAGCAGCCTTATTTATAATAGCCAGAGACTGGAAACAATCCAGATGTCCCTCCACAGAGCAATGGATACAGAAATTGTGGTTCACTACACAATGGAGTACTACTCAGCTGTTAAAAACAATGAGGTTATGAAATTCTTGGAGAAATGGATGGATCTGGAGAATATCATCCTGAGTGATGTAACCCAATCACAAAAGAATGCACATTGTATACACTCTCTGATAAGTGGATATTTGTCCAGAAGATTGGAATACACAAAGTACATACCATAAACTATAAGAAAGTCAAGAAGAAGGAAGACAAAAGTGTGGATATTTTGATCCTTCTTAAAAGGGGGAACAAAATACCTATGGAAAGAGTTGCAGAGACAAACTATGGAGCAGAGACTGAAGGAAGGACAATTCAGAGACTGCTCCACCTCGGAATCCTTTCCATATTCAATCATCAAATCTAGACACTATTGTGGATGCCAGCAAGTGCTGGCTGATAGGAGCCCAATAGAGTTGTCTCCTGAGAGGCTCTGACAGTACCTGACTAATACAGAAGTAGAGGCTTACAGCCATCCATTGGGCTGAGTACATGGTCCACAATGAAGGAGCTAGAGAAAGGACCCAAGGAGCTGAACGGTTTGCAACCCCTTAGGATGAACAACAATATCAAGTAACTTGTACCCTCAGAGCTCCCAGGGACTAAACCACCAGCCAAAGAGTACACATGGTGGGACTCATGGCTCCAGCAGCATATGTATAGCAGAAGATGGCCAAGTTGGTCATCAATGGGAGGAGAGGCCCTTGGTCCTGGGAAGGTTCTATACCCCAGTGTAGGGGAATGCCAGGGCCAGGAAGCAGGAGAGGGTGGGTTGGCGAGCAGGGGGAGGAGCGGAGGGAACAGGGGTTTGTTCTTGTCATTTTTTGTTTTTTGTTAGTTTTTTTGGAGAGGCAACTGGGAAAGGAGATATTGTATGACATGTAAATAAAGAATATATCTAATAAAAAAGAAAAAAAAACAAGTGGAGTATATTGAACAGTTACAGAACCGTCTAAAATATATACTATAAACTAACTCCTTAAATGTAGTGTTCTTACTCCTAAAATTATAGTTATTTAATAAAAATCATGATACTTTTAAGAAGTAAATTAAGCTTAAAAATATGTAACCCATTCCAAGTATGGACAGTTAATTTATAGAATATGATGTCTAGCTGAAATATTGTCATCCTCTTAGGATATTGATACCTCCATTAAGATCATTTTGTATATGTATATATTTTAGGACTTTTATTAATTCATGTATTTTTAATTTTTTTCTCTCAACAGTTTTTATAGTTTGGGGTGCATAAATCCTGAAATTTTAGTTAAAGTTCTTGAATTTCAGACGACAGAATTGTAGAAAATACAGTATTTATCCGGCCCATATCATATCATGAACTAGGATAATATGTTGAATTGATTGTTCTGTGGACACAACTGGTATCTTGGATAAAGTGTGAATTTCTTGTTTCATCCTAGCTCTATGAACTCAGGAAGATTACTCATTGCCATATTCATCTCTTTTTAAAAATGAAGATCATACTGCCTCATAGAGTTGTTGAGGAATTTTTAGATGAAGTAATAAATGACTGGGGAGCTACTGAGACATATTAAGCAACAAAAGTATTGATTTATATTTCCCTTTCCATTCCTAGCCATTATTCCGAAAGGAGGAGGGTGATACAGGTGGTAGTGGTGGTAGTTGCTTCTCATTACACGGGTCCTTGGAAATACTAGACAAGCTATTTACTACCAAGTTTTACCCCCAACCCCAGAAGTTATTCTTGTATGAAGTAGATGAGATATGACAATTTGCAACTACATAAAAGTATACTTCTCATAAACAATGAAAAAAATTTAATGTTATCTTTATAGCAAAAAAAAGGTGAATAAAAGCATACAAAAGTTGCCAAGGTGAATTCCAAAGTAGTTGTATAAGTTTGCACTCCCATCAGCAATGGAGAAATGTTCCCTTTGCTCCAAGTCCTCTCTAGCATGAGCTATCACTTGAGTGCATGGGATACGTTCTTCTAACTGGGCTACCTTGCTTGGCTTCAGCGAGAGAGGATGTGCCTAGTCTCACAGAGACTTGATGTGCTGGGGTGTGGGGATACCCAGGAGGGCCTCACCTGCTCAGAAGAGGAGGGGGGTGAGGGAATGGTTGTGGGAAGGGGTGACTGAGAGTAGGACAGTGAGAAGGATGTAAAGTGAATAAGCAAAAACATTAAAAATAAATGTGTTATTTAGAGAGAATGAATTTTGTACACTGAAAGGAGATGAAAAGCATTTTAATCTATGACTTTTAATATTGAGTAAAGGCTATCTTAGTTTTCTAAAAACAAAACCATGCAGAAGCAAAATCCTGAAAGTCTTAAAGAATATAGGTATATAAGATGGCCATCCATTGGAATTGCAGAGGCCTTGGGAGACTATTAGAAACTTGCTTGTTTCTGATATACTCTGAGGTTCAGATAACTCTCAAGGAGACCTGGGAAAGTTAGACCTGCTCTAAATAACTCATAGATTTCAGTGTGCTTTAACCAGTAATACAGTCTAGGAACTAACTAGAAAAAAAAATCACAGATGAAACTGAAAAACTTATGAAGCATGCCTTCTTTTTTGTTTTGTTTTCTTTTTCGAGACAGAGTTTCTCTGTATAGCCCTGGCTGTCCTGGAACTCACTCTGTAGACCAGGCTGGCCTCGAACTCAGAAATCCGCCTGCCTCTGCTTCCCAAGTGCTGGGATTAAAGGCATGTGCCACCACCGCCCGGATGAAGCATGCCTTCTAAGGCAGGTAGGCCAGACCAACTCCATGGTGCCCTGCAAAGTACCACGACCTAACCTCAGTAGCCTCCGGTGAGACATCTGAGGGAATTTCTGCTTTTATCGGTCACCTACAGATGAGCATTTATTTGATCATTGAATACATGTATGTCTATAGGGCCTACTATAGAGGCCCTTGTGATATAGTAAGGAAGAAGACAAACATGTCTGCTCATGAGGGGCTTGTTCATTTAATGCACAGCATGCCTTTAGGTACGATTGTCTTTAGAATTATATAGTTTTACTTAAAATTTGAGACTCAAAATAGCCTTGGTTTATCTGCAGCATCCAGCATGGTTCCAGGGAGAGACTTGACTGGGGCATCCAGGGAATGAAGAAAAAACAGATAGATACAAGGACAGGAATCTGCGATTGAGTGGTCTGGGCTCTCAGCTGGAGAAACTGAGGCACACTGGAAGCTCATTGTGTTTATTGTATGTAGTTGATCAGGGAGACAGGATTATTACATGCATCTGGACAAGAAATCAGGGTTATTGCATACAGATAAAGGAGGAAGCAGGGGTTATATTATACAGCTGTATCAACGGGGACAGGTCAATTTAATCTTTGCAGGAGCAGTCTCTGTAGGGAGCAGATATTATACTGTAAATATCCAGGGGTGGGGGTAGGAGCAATATGCAGGCTGTAAAGATCCAGGGGGAGGAAGCTCTTGTGGACATTTTCTGCACACATTGTTGATACTTGCATTCGGTTCTCTAGGAAGGTTGTGGCATCCCCCTGAGCCTGAGGCATACCCATGTTAATAGCACAGACTCAGTCTGGACTTCACTGACCCTTGGCTTTCTCCACTCCCCACATTTACCCACAAGCAAAACAAAGATTAACATTAGCTTAGCTTCCCCATGGAAGATGACTCTGAACTAGAACTTATCTATGGCAAAAGGCTATTGGGGATGCCCCCTCTCTCAAAAATTGTGAGAGAAGATGCAGGAGTAGATAGGAGATACCAAACAATTAGTCCCAGGGTTTCTATTGCTGTAACAAAACACCATGATGAAAAAGCAAGTTGGAGAGGAAAGTGTTTATTGGGTTATACTTTCACATCACCATCCATCATTGAAAGAACGCAAACAGGACAGGGACCTGGACGCAGGAGCTGATGCAAAGGTCATAGAGGGGTGTAATAGCTTGCTTCTCAAAGCTTCCTCACCCTGCTTTCTTATAGACCCCAGGACCACCAGTCCAGTGGTGGCATCACCCTTGACAGGGCCCTCCTATATCAATTATCAATCAAGAAAGTGCCCTAAAGGCTTCTCCAGAGGCCGATATTATGGGGGAATTGTCTCAAGTGATGGACCCTTCTAAAATGATACTAGCTTGTGTGGAGGTGACACAAAAATAGTCAGCACAAAACACTGGCACAAGGGCCAGTTGATTTCACTGAGAACTCTGCAATGGAGATGGCCCTCTTGGAATCCAGCTAGGAATAAAGTTTGTAGCTTCCTAACATGACAGTCATTGCATACATGAAGCTGTGGGGCTTCACACTTGTACATGACTGCTCTTTTTCAGTGAATGGGAATTCATGACTGCTCTTTTTCAGTGAATGGGAATTCCCAAAGGGCTGTCTTTTGATAGCACTTCTAGAAGCCAAGGGAACCAGTCCTTCTGATCTTGAGGGGGATGGACTATGCACCGCAGAAAGACTGGACTTGAGTCTTTGTGACCATGCCCAGCTCACACATCTCATACTCTAAGACTAGAGGGTACTTTACATTTCAGCCTCTTCTGCCAACCACATATCCTAAGTGTAGAGAATGTCCTTGAAGCAAGACAGTCATGGGTTTCTACCTCTACCATGGCCACTTTGACTGACAGGCCTAATTGATCTATCTCACTTTAGGCTTCTACTGGAACCTTGTAGATTCTGTGGAGACTCCAAGCCTAGGGACCTAGAGTAGATGTCAAATATTTTATCTCCACCACAGTCTTCCAAAGACATTAAATAGCTGCTGCTGTGTTAATAGTCTACAGAGCCAAACCTGGGAATTAATCAGAGATTTATGAAGGATGCAGGCAAAGAGCTGCGGCCTCTAGAACACACAATGCTTAGGATTAGGCAGCCACCTGGTGGCCACACTGCTGAAATGCCAGATAGAAGCCATAGCCTTAAGTGTGGGTTGACAAGCTCTGCAATCCCCAGTACAGGAAAAAATCATCTTTAAGGTGGGATCCCCTTTTACCCTCAGAAATAAGGAAAACAGTTTAAAGTTTTGGTTCAGGATATCTGAAAACATGTCCTTTCCTATGGATTAGTCTTTGGACTGCAAGTCAGTTGTAGTCTCTTGAAGAAGTGTTTCTAAGAGCAGTCAGCACTTTCTTCCCCTGAGTGTATGCCTGCAGAATAGCCTGCACTTTTCTTTAACATGAGTAGGGAGTGGACGAGGCACCGAGTGAATGTGTGTTGTTGACATGGGTACAATCACATCAAATACACCAATGATCCAAGAGAATTGGCAAAATCTTCCTTGTGTCAGGCTCAGGGGCATGGCAAAACCTTTCTAAAAGGTGGATCTGTGAATGTTGACCATGTGAGCAGAGACTGTCAATCTCAGTTTCCTCCTCTAAGATGATTGCAGCCTGAGGTCCCTAATGGAGACCTCCTATGGAGATTGGCAAAACCCACCTCCTTTTTCAACTATGTAAGATAAACCCGCCTCCTGAATTAACATGTTTATAGTAAATATGCAGAGTTTTCACGTTGTTGTGCTCTCCATCAGAGCAAGCACCCTATGCACCCCAGTCACATTCATCCCCATGTCCCTGTACACACACACAAGCAGAAAACAAAGCATAGAAAACGTCTCACCATGGAAGTTGTAATATGTCAAAGCATGTCCTATAGCATATCCCTCTGTCCATACATCTTCACTTGCAAATGTTCATTGCAATGAGTCATTGGTCTGGTTCAAGATCTCTGGCTTCTGTGACATCCTCATCAGGACTCCTCCTGGTTATCTTGTTGCCCTGTGTCATGGAAATCCTGCAGCTTTGGATTAACAGGACTGGCCCTTTCATATGTCCCAAAGGTTCTTAGATTATATAGATTTTGGGGTGGGCCAACTCAGAGCCCTCAATTTGGGTCTGGGTGATAGCTAGGTGGTCAGGGTGCCAGATCCCAGAGAACCCTAAGTTACTTCTGACAAATCTTTCTTATTTATTTATTTATTTATTTATTTATTTATTTGTATTTAGATAGGATCTTACTATAGAGCCTCAATGGTCTGGAAATCACTATGTAGATGAGGATTTTTTTTTGCCTCAAATTCACAAAGATTCACTTATCTGTGATTCAAGAGTTCTGGTTTTAGGGGCGAGTGACATCACAACCCTGGGGTCTACCTTTTAATACCTCATTAATTGCTCATCAATACAATGAGCTGAGCATCAACTCTGGACTATGAGAGATCACGAATAGTCTATCTATACTGCTCCATTACATGGAACAAAACTGTCTCAGCTACCAGCAATCTGGGTTCTGGGTAAAGCATTACCTTTGTGTCCTCTGACATGCCAGTTTCTTAAGGTGCTTGCTGCTCTCAGGAGCCAAGTATTGATTCTTTGGCCACCCTCAATTCTTCCCCTCTGGGGCAGGGAAATACTGGTGAGTGAGATGGTGATGCATCAGAGACAGACACCTGAGGGCAACAGACAATATGAAGGAGCATTGGAAGAAGTGAAGCTGTGTGAGGAGGACAGCTAGAGGGAGCAGCATGTGACTCAACACCTCTGTAACTGCAAAGCAAGGGCTGGGAGATGGATGTCTCTTCAGATAAAGTGGTGCAGATCACAGGCATCTCAGCTCACGCTGGCTTCAGTTACTCCCCTGCCCTTATCGGGGTGGGGTTCCTGCTGATCTCTGACACAGTAGAGGGTGTTCAGGAAATCATACATCCTATTGTTCACTGTAGTAGCTTGAATGCTGGCAACTGCAGAGCTGTCACCATGGCTACCAGGAGATTATTTTCTATTAGGAGAACAGTGACTCATGCATGAGTAGTGAATACTGTAGCTGTCAGTGGGGACATCATGTTTCATATGGGAACACTAGCAGTCAAGATTTGCCTCTGGGATCAAGATATTGCTAACTAACAAGCTGTCATAGACTGATGTGCACAGAATAGACAAATATATAGTGGACTGTGAACAGTGTTGTTCACATGAGTAGAGGACCCCAGGAAGATCTCAGATTCTGGGGCATTAACACTATCTTGGTAAATTAGGAACCCAGTGCTGGGACTAGATCAGAGATCCTTCTAATAGACTGTAGTGAAACACTTGCTTTCATCCTTTGGACAAGAGTTGAATAGTCAGTTATGATGCTGCAGTAGAGAAAAAAACAAAAAACAAAAAACAAACCTGGATAAGGGTTTCCAGTGAGATTGCAGGATGAAATGGAGGTTTCTGGAAATGAACACACAGGCTATGACCACTGGAAAATGCAGAGAATATAGAGTGGAAAACAGAATACCAATAGTTAAAGCATGGGGTGGGGGTGGGGGAGTTAAACTGCAGTATTATCAGTGAATGGGGATGTGAAGGGAGAGTAAGGTGTAGTAAGACTTTTCCTGGGAGACACCACATGCATTTTTAACACTCCAGATAGGAATCTTGTAACAGACCAAAGTAGGAATAGTGTCCAAGTCCAACCTGGTTTAGCGGTGAATTTATTAGGGTTACATACATGAATATGGGTAAGGGGTTACTTAAAGGAGCAAAAATGACTAAAAAAATACAGCTGCATTCACAAATCACATTCAACCAGACTTCTCACAAAAGTGAGGGGCAGGGGTGGGGGGAATCCTAGAGAACACTTCCAGCCCATAGGCAGGTCAAAGACTTGGAGACTGTCCTTTCCAAGTGACTCAGATGATTTAAACATCTTCCTGACAGCTTGGCTGGTCTAGCTTCTTCCAGGCAGCTGGTCTGGTTTCAGAGTCTTGTTTGCTTGTAGGTTGTCTGAAAGTGACCCACAGCCATTGTTTTTGGTATACTTTTGGGAGGGAGGGAGGGAGGGAGAGAGGAAGAGGCCTTGTGAATCTGGTAAGTTTCAGGAACTTCCTCTTGTTATTTGAGGTTGTTTGTCTTCTGGCTTTAACTCCCCTGCTGGATGGAATGTTTCAATCTCTGAGGAGGCTGCTATACAAAAAGAGCTGAGATGTGTTCCGAGTGAGGCATGAACCAAAGATACAGACAACACAGAAGCTAGAAGAGCAGGCATAGAGTGAGTGACTTGGGAGACTGGCTGGATGATTGTCTTCTGAAGTATTTTAGAGCTTAGGCACAAGAAGGAAAGGGAAATTTGGAGCAGGATGTGGAGAGCAAGAGAAGGGCATGGATGCTTGGCAAGCAGCTGGTGATGGGTGTGTGTCTCTAAAGGGATGTTTTTCTTATAAAGGAATTTGGAGGTTGGAAAACCTGTTCTTTCTTGATTGTTGGGTAGTGCTGAAGAGGCAAAAAGCAGCAGGACAGATTCCATCTTGTCCTCTAAACTCTATTTTAAGCTGCTGTCCTTGGAGCAATATGGCCTCCATCCTTAAAGTCTGAGAAAAATTCCAAGATATCCCTGACAGTAGCAAAATAGACACAACAGCTTCAGCTAACTGATAACAACAGAGTGGGCTAAGAAAGCATAAGTCTTTCCCAGGTCAAGATACCCCTTTTTAGATGTATGTTCTCCTCTTGTGGTCTGAACAAATGCTATCAGTTTGAAGGTTAACATTCCTTTATCCATTATCCAATCATGTAATGCCAAGACTTGAAAGCCCCAGCTTGCAAACTTTTACTAATAAGCCCCTAAGCCCCTAGAGCTGAGTGTCACGTTCCTAACCTGTTGCTCAGGGAAGGTTTGTGACCCAAGCTCAGACTTGAATAAAGACTTACGTGCTTGTATTGGAGTTGTGGCTCCTGGTGGTCTCTTTGGTGTTTTTAAAATCTGGGTACAACAGTGCTATTTATGTGCACTGTTTGCAGAAGAGAAAAATGTATAGTTTTGAAATTATACTTCAATGAAAATAACCAGTAAAGTCAATACCATCTCAAAATATGTATTTATTGCAAAAATCAATAATACGTATAAGTTGTCTTTGAGTAGAAAGTAATTTAATTAAATAAGAGCAAAAGAATGGGGTGAGTAGGGCTGGAGAGATGACTCAGCAGGTAAGAGTACTGACTGCTCTTCCGAAGGTCCTGAGTTCAAATCCCAGCAACCACATGGTGGCTCACAACTATCCGTAATGAGATCTGACTCCCAAATAAACAAATAAATCTAAAAAAAAAAAAAAGAAAAGAAAAAGAAAAGAAAAAAA
>JADRCD010064546.1:0-15174 GCA_019843815.1 Montemys delectorum | reverse complement strand
CTAACTCCTTCACTGGGGACAGTGTACTCAGTTCAATGAATGGCTGTGAGCCTCTACATCTGTATTAGTCAGGTATTGTCAGAGCCTCTCAGGAGATAGCTATATGCTTGTCCTTCCTTCAGTCTCTGCTCCATAGTTAATCTCTGCCACTCCTTCTGTGGGTATTTGATTCACCTTTTTAAGAAGGAATGAAATGTCCACCTTTTGGTCTTCCTTCTTCTTAGGTTTCTTGTGGTTTGTGTGTCGTTCTTCCTGTATTCCAAACTTCTGGGCTAATAACCACTTATCAGAGAATGCATACCATGTGTGTTCTTTTGTGATTGGGTTACCTCACTCAGGAAGATATGCTCCAGATCCATCCATTTCCCTAAGAATTTCATAAATTCATTGTTTTTAATAGCTGAGTAGTATTCCATTGTGTAGATGTACCACAGTTTCTGTATCCATTCCTCTGTTGAGGGACATCTGGGTTGTTTCCAGTTTCTGTCTATTATAAATAAGGCTGCTATGAACATAGTGGAGCATGTGTCCTTATTACATGTTGGAGCATCTTTTGGGTATATGCCCAGGAGTGGTATAGCTGGGTCCTCTGGTAGAACTATGTCCAGTTTCTGGAGGAACTGCCACAATGATTTCCAGAGTGGTTGTACCAGTTTGCAATCCCACCAGCAATGAAGGAGTGTTCCTATTTCTCCGCAACCTCTCCAGCATCTGCTGTCACCTGAGTCTTTTATCCTACCCAATCTGACTGGTGTGAGGTGGAATCTCAGAGTTGTTTTGATTTGCATTTCCCTGATGACTAAGGATGTTGAACATTTCTTTAGGTGCTTCTCAGCCATTTGGTGTTCATCAGTTGAGAATTCTTTGTTTAGCTCTGTACCCCATTTTTTAATAGAGTTATTTGTTTTTCTGGAGTCTAACCTCTTGAGTTCTTTGTATCCTTTGGATATTAGCCCTCTATCAGATATAGGGTTGGTAAAGATCTTTTCCCAATTTGTTGGTTGCCATTTTGTCCTAATGACAGTGTCTTTTGCCTTACAGAAGCTTTGCAAATTTATGAGGTCCCATTTGTCAATTCTTGATCTTAGAGCAGAAGCTATTGGCATTCTCTTCAGGAAATTTTCCCCTGTGCCTATTTGCTCGAGGTTCTTCCCCACTTTATTTTCTATTAGTTTCAATGTATCTCGTTTGATGTGGAGGTCCCTCATCCACTTGGACTTGAGCTTTGTACAAGGAGAAAGGAATGGATCAATTTGCATTTTTCTACATGTTAACTGCCAGTTGAGCCAGCACTATGTTGAAAATGCTGTCTTTTTTCCACTGTATGGTTTTAGCTCCTTTGTTAAAGATCAAGTGAGCATAGATGCATGGGTTCATTTCTGGATCTTCAATTCTGTTCCATTGATCTACCTGCCTGTCAGTGTACCAATACCATCCAGTTTTTATCACAATTGCTCTGTTGTACAGCTTAAGGTCCAGGATTGTGATTCGACCAGAGGTTCCTTTATTGTTGAGAATAGTTTTGGCTATCCTAAGTCTTTTGTTGTTCCAGATGAATTTTCAAATCATTCTTTCTAAGTCTGTGAAGAATTGAGTTGGAATTTTGATGGGGATTGCATTCAATCTGTAGATTGCCTTTGGTAAGATGGCCATTTTTCCTGCCAATCCATGAGCATGGGAGATCTTTCCATCTTTTGAGATCTTCTTTGATTTGGAAAACATTCACTTTCTAGAATTTTCTTTCCCTTTCATCAATATAGCACGTTTCAGCTCAATAGTAATAATAACACTGACCAAGTTGCTGGATAATACATAATTAAGACTTTTATTTAAAAAAGTAGAATGTTTTGAATGACTTTTTAAAAGAAATGATATTGTCACGGACAGTATTGTAACACTGAAATCATATGACTTTAAATCCATTTATGTGGCAATTTATTTTACCTTTAAGAATATAACTCTAAAAAATCAAGTATGTTACCATATGTCTGTAATCTCAGCACTCAGAAAGCTGAAGTAGAAAGACTGTTATGAGTTTGAGGCCACCCTGGATTATAGAGCATGCCACTGCTGTCTGAAAAATTTCAGTGTACTACTGATATTGATGATGATGATGATGATAGCAATAGTCTAGTGATAACAATGGACACAAAACTAAAGCAGTATTTTGAAATTCACATATTCTGATTCATGTAGCAGCTAAATATAATAGTCAGTATATTTTATGTAAATTTTACTGCATGTAATGAAGCTTATGATTTTCTTTATTTTCAGTTTGCACTCAGAACTCCTATGACAGTTGAATTTTACAAACAAATAATACATTTAATATAGACATCTTCTGAATTAGACATTCACAATAAATAACAGATTTACTGTATTTAGAACTTAAACTGAATGTAATTAGTTTTAAACAATCTTATGAATGTATTGTTGTTGTGGTATGAATGCAAAAAAAAACCAAATAGACTCATTTGTTTGAAAAATGGTATAATGATTAGTTTTTGTAAATGAATAGCTAATTATATTCAACAGAAAGAAGGAACCTCAAATGAGGGAATAGTTCCATCAAAGTGACTTGTGGAAATGTCTATGGGATATGTTCATGATTTGTAATTTATCTTCAAGGACAAGGCCACCTTAAATGGTATCTTCAAGGCCAAAGCACCCCTGAAAAAAATGTTCTGGAATATGAAATAAGCAAGCTGAGTGGAGTGTGAGTAAAAACCAATCCATTGAACAGTTATCTTCCATGGTCTTTGTTTTGGTTCTTGCCACAAGGTTCAAGCTTTAGTTCTGGTTCTAAATTATGTCAGTGATGGACTATGATATGAAATATATCCTTTCCTCCAGGTCAGTGCTTTACCAGGACAGAAACTAACACAGAAATTGTACTATAAATGGAGTGGACCTGACCATGTAGGTTTCATGACAGAACATTTTGTGGATGGAAGATGGAGTACTTTATACGTTTAGGCTACAAAAGCCACTTAATTGACTCATGTCGAACCAAAGATGACAATGTTAACTTAAAGGCTGATGAGTGGAGCCTGGATTGTTGTCTCAGAATAAAGCAAGGATTCTACCAGAGGCATTTCTCTAGTTCTTTTGAAAAAAAGAATCTGTCATTTCTGATCATATGGGACTGAGGAATCAACTGTGATCAAATAATAAAAGTATTTGCTTTATTGGGACAATTTATAGCTGACAATGAAAATCAGCTGTGATTAATAATACTAGCGTCATTTGCACAAAACCTTCAGCATCAGCACAGACACTGTGATTCCAATTTGTGGAGAGGATCTAAAGTTGCATCACAGGCTGGAAACCAGTAAGACGTGATTAATTGTTTCTCACATTTTACTGGTTTTGAACCTATGGAGGTATCTTGGAATGCAGCTGAAGCTTGGTACTGCAAAATGTTAGGAAAGACCAGAGTGAAAATGAAGCCTCATTTATAGTGAAGCCCCCAGAACTGAAGTAGTCATGGAATGAGTCTGAGGCTTGGCAATATGTGGTAGGAATGGAATCCCGGAAGAGTGACTGACCAGGAGGCCATTAGTGAAGGTGCACCCTCAGTTACCATGAAGTCCTAGAATACTGCTGATGTTTGGAGTCTAGGAATGATCATCAGGAGAGTAGCGGGTGTGGAATAGGAACCAGTCTGAGGCTATGAGATAAACTAGGTGTCCTGTAGATGTCAGAGGTGGAGAAGTGAGGCTGCCCAATCCCTGGAATTAATTACATATATTAAATATTGAGTCAATTATATTATTGGATTTTGATTAATGATTTTATTTGATTGAACTATATTCTGGTTCTTCCCTCATGGAAAAAGAAACATGCTGCTCATTTTGCATTTTATAGGATCTCCTGATGAAGAAGCTTTGGAAAAAACAAAACAGAACAAAACAAAACAGCAACAATAAATCATCAGCAACAACAACAACTGCAAACAAACAAACAAACAAACAAAAAACAATCTTAGGCTTTTAAAGGATTTAAACATTTTTAAAAGACTTTGGGACTTTTAAAATTATACTGTATTTTGCATTGTGACTTTAACAAGAAATCTTAAGAGAAGAAAGATAGTAGTTTAATAATGATAATTTTAATTTGTTTGATAAGGATTGATTTGATTTCAGCATGGTAGCATTGTTTGGGAAGACTTTGGAAGCTTAGAAGGTGGAGTCTCATTGAAGGAAGTACACTATTAAGCTGGTAAATTCAGGAGGTATAATCTGGCTATACTACCTATTCACTGTACACTTCCTGAGGGTAATGCAACTGTAGTAGCTGGCCTCCTACTACTAACAACAAGTCTCCTCTGCCTTTCATTGTGATTTCTCTTTGATGGAGTTACCCCTCAAAATTGTGAGTCTGAAAAATACTCTTCTGCCCATAAATTTCTTGTAAGCTCTTTAAACAAGCAACGAGAGAAGTAATTAATATAATTATAAAGTTCAAACAAATATCACGAATAAGTATCTGTTAAAACAATTTATAAGCAATATGGTTTAAGAAATTTATATAGTTAAAAACAATGTCATTCTATATAGATTCACAGAACAGATGGAGAGAGCATTTAGCTTATAATCATCAAACTGATTATAATTTTCACAGCTTCTAGTTCCAAAGTTTATGAAGGAAATTGAGTATTTAATTAATATATTTTGATTAGCATATATATGTGTGAGAACCTGAAGTTTGTATCAAACTAGTCAATGACATCTGTCCCTCAAGAACATATCACTTTCTCAAGTGAGAAAAAGCTCTGCCTTCAGATCTATAGGCTTATGGAAACATTACAGCACTAAGCAGCCAACTGTATGACTTTAAAAAAATGTGTTGTTCTTTCTTTCCCCATCTTCTTCTTCCTAATGCAACCCAATATAATCACAGAAAACTCAAACAAGTTAAAAAATATTTACACTGCTGGGCTCTGTGGGAGGTCCCAGCTGCAGCAGGTATTGGGTGAAGGATCTTACCTGTGTCAGAGACAGGAGAGAAGACTAGAGGGACAGGAGAATGAAAAGAAATATGCAGCAGTGTGGGCTGGGAAACTGGGAGAACCACTAGAAAGCCCCAGATACCAGAGATGTGAGACACTCCCAGGACCCAACCAGAAATACATTAGCCAAAATGCCCAACAGTGGTGAGATGGAACCTGAAGAGATCATTTCCAGTAGATAGACATGGCCCCCAGTTGAGGGATGGGACCACCGACTCATTGCAAAATCCTTAACCCAGAACTGGTCCTATCTAAAGGAAATGCAGGCACAAGAAATGGAGCAGAGACTGAAGGGAAGGCCACCCAGAGACCACCCCAACTTGGGGTTTATTCCATGAGCAGACATCAAAGCCTGACACAATTGCTGATGCTAAAATGTACTTGCTGACAGGTGTCTGGTGTAGCTGTTCCCTGAGAGGCTCTGCCAGCACCTGACCAATACAGATGCAGATACTCACAGCTAGCCATCAGACTGAGCCTGGGGACTCCAATGGAATAGTTAGAGGGAGACTAAAGGAGCTAAAGAGGATTTGCAACCCATAGGAAGAACAACATCAACTAGCCTCCCCACCCAGAGCTTCCAGGGACTCAGCCACCAACCAAAGAGCACACATGGAGGGAGCCAGCACTCCAGCTACATATGTAGCAGAGAATTGCCTTATCTGACATCAATGGGAGCAAGGTTCTTGATCCTTTGGAGGGTTGATGCCCCAGTGTAAGGGGATGGTGGAGTGCTGAGGCTGGAATGGGAGAGCACCATCATAGAGGCAAAGGGGAGGGGGATGGAATGAGGTGTTTGCAGAGGGGATACCTTGAAGAGGGAGCACTTTTGCAATTTAATAAAATAACCAATGAAAAATAAAAAAGAAAATCTGAATGTACAGGCTATAAATTACGATGCTCAGGAATATTTTTTCAGTTTTTAAGAATATAGCTTATTCAGATAACACATTAGGGCTAGGGAAGATGAGGCTAGATTTAATGGAAGCATGTGGAATACTTGCTGTCTTCTTTTAAAACATTGAAAGCATGATAGAATTTTATTAAGTGCTTATTGTCTACAAAAACACTGTTCACAGTATTCATACAACTCGAAGGGGCAAAAAAAGCAACTTTAAAATACTACATAGCTGCAAAATATGTTATGAAGCTAGAAGAAAAATTGCAACAACATCAATTTCATGTCATTTGTATAATGACAAATGTAGCAATGGAAAAGAAGTGCAGCCTTGCAATCCATACAGGTCTATATAACAAGGTTTTGACTATGAATATACACTGGTGACAGAGCAGTTAAAGAATATCTGGGAATATGGGATGTTCATATGTAGATAAATGAAATTAGATTCCCATCCCTTACCAGCTACATACATACTAATCAAGGTGGACTAAGTGCATGATGTTAGTCTTTCAAATGTAAAACTACTACTAGAAGTTCACACTGGAAAAATGCTTCAGAACACTGGAATGGGCAATGATTTTTCTAATGGTCCCCAAATTAGAGAAAAATAAGCAAACAGCCGTGAGACTGCAGCAAAATTAAAAGATTCTATACATTAAAAAAGCAAATAAGAACCAAGAAGAAATAACCCATAAAATGGGAAAAATCAATGTTTACAAAAATATCTAACAAAAGATTGATACCAGCCTATGTAAGAACTCCCCTAAATTCAATTGCTATAACACACACAGACACACAGACACACAGATACAAACACACACACACACATACACACACACACACACACACACACTCACACACACACATATATATATATATACATATATTCACATCTATATAAAACAAAAAAATAGGAAACAATCTAAGAAAACCTTTCATAGTACTCTTGTGTTATCTGACTAAGCATCCTTGAACTGGATGAGTAAGGAAAAAAATATATATCAACTAATCAGCCAGAATAATAACAGAATCTTGTCTTTGAGTAAAAAAACGAGTGGAATTCCTGTTTAGTATGTTTTTTTTTTTTCAAGACAGGGTTTCTCTATATAGTCCTGGCTATTTTGGAACTCACTCTGTAGACCAGGCTGGCCTAGAACTCAGAAATCCTCCTGCCTCTGCCTCCTAAGTGCTGGGATTAAAGGTGTGTGCCACCACTGCCTGGCCCTGTTTAGTGTGTTAAATGAAATAAATCAGTCATAGAAACTCCAGTACCACATTATCCCCCTAACCTGAAATCTTAAATGTATATCTTACAGTAGTTGAAACTGAAGTGGTTACCAGAGGCCAGGGAATATAGGAAGTAGAGAGTAACACCAAAAGCATTGATAATGGATTATAGATAATGATTATTAGAGTCAGAAGTTGTGAGATGGCAGTGCTTAGTAGAGTGACTCTTAGGCATAATAACATTCTGCTAACTTTAAAAATCTAGAAAAAGAGAATAAAGGAAATTGTCACCATGAAGAAATGATCACTGTTTGACATAGGCATGCTCAACATGAGTATGCATGTATAAAAAGATTACTCTAATATTCCATTCATAAATATGATTTTTTGTATCAGTTGATATTAGTTTGAAAATGGAGACTGTGAATCCATGGCTGTTTATGTCTAAATGTTAGATTCTTTGTAGAAGACTTGATGCTATGTTCATTGAAACTTCCTCTTGGTACATTTAAAATCCTTGTATTAGGTTTGTCGTCCCACTCTAAGTTTCAGCCTCAACAGAGGGAAAAATAGATTTACCTTCTTCAAATTGCAATGGGAAATAATGTTTTCACATCAACAGTTGTTGTTTCTTGAAGAAGATAAACCAAAAGTTTATACCTGTTTGCTTTCAAAGTATCATTTAAATTATAGAAACAAAAATTAACAAAAATTTCTCAACAGAATGGTCATTATGTAGTAAGTCTTGATCACTTAAATTTTTTGTAGTATAATAAATCACAATTTCAAGGTACTTGGCATCTTCTTATAACTAGTAACATACAAAGTTTTCCTCTCTAACCACATAAGGATTATGGTGACAATCCATGTTGTAGCTCTGCAGAGCAAGTTGTCCAGGGGCCTGGGTTAAGGTAGCAACATTTCTTGACCCCATAAATAGCTGCTCCCCCAGGCTCATGAAAGATCCAAAGGGGAAAGCAATGTGTTTCTTAACAAATGCCTAAAGAATGTTCTTTGGTAAAGTTATAATAAATTCAATCTAGCAATAGGAGGCAATGTTTTAACCCCACAGAGTACATTTGGTATTACAACCTTGTAGACTCTGATCTAACAGAGAATCTAATGATTTCATTACTGTTTCTTAGATTACATCAACTGCAGAACACACTGATTTGCCCAGTATCCGAAGCCAAAACTAAATAAAGAATTTGGAGCATAACAAGCAGACAATATTAGAAATCCCTGCTCTTAGGATCAGTGTAGAAGTTGGGGTAAAGGAGCTCTGAGGTGAACCAATGGCTCACACTGCAATGATTTCACAATGTGAACATATGACCAACTGTGAACAAATCATGGTGCTGCCAATTGGTATCAGAGACTGTAAAGCCACTGTGGCAAAATTAGACAAAAAAAGCTATGCTACATTAGAGGAGGTTATGTTTGATATGAAATCAAAAAAATATATATTGAGGGTTGGAGAAACATCTAAGCCAGAAAAAGCAGTTACTTCTATTTCAGAGGACCCCGATTCCATTCCCAGCATCCACATCTGGTAGCTTATAACCACATATAAATTCTGCTTCAGGGGATCTGACACCCTCCTGCCCACAATGAGCACTGTACTCAAATACACAAACCAACACCTAGGAATACACATACACACATAGTTAAAAGCAAATATTAAAAGTACTTTTATAGTAGCTGTGACTCACTACATTTGGGATACGAAACCTCAAAAGGCTACCTCCTGTAGCTAGGCAGAATCTCCAGTGGAGAGAGAGAGAACAACAACCTACCCACAAAACTTCTAACCCAGAAATTTTTCCCTGTCTACAAGCAGTGCAGGCACAGGAATGGAGCAGAGACTGAGGGAATGGCTGAGCAATAACAGGCTCAACTTGAGACTTATCCCATGAGCAAGCACCAATCCCTGATACTATTAATGATACTCTGTTATGCTTGCAGACAGGACCATGTTATGTTCTATGAGAGGCTCCACCCACTAGCAGACTCAGACAAATACAGACACCCACAGCCAGATAGTGGATGGAGCTTTGGAACTGATAGAGAAGAATAGGAAGAAGGATGTAGGACCGGAAGGAAATAGTAACTCCACAGGAAGACCAACAGTTAGATAACCTGGGCTCTTGGGGCTCTCAGAGACTGAACCACCAACCAAAAAACATAAACGGGATGGACCTAGGTCTCTCTGCACATATATATCAGATGTGCAGCTTGGTCTTCATATGGGTCCCGAACAACTGAAATGGGGACTATTCCAAAAGCAGATGCCTGTTGCCTATGCATGAGATATGTTCTTCTAGTTGGGCTGTCTTGTCTGGCTTCAGAGGGAGAAGATGTGCCTAGCCTTGCAAAGACTTGAACTACCAGGGTTGGGGATACTCGGGGGTATCAGAGTAGAATGCTCAGAGGAGAATAGGAAATGGGTACAGAGAAGGGTGACTGGGAGGGGGCAGTGAGCAGGATGTAAAGTGAATAAGTAAAGTAATAAAATTACTTTAAAAAATAAGTGCTACTCAACTCCAGATATTTTGATGATGAATACAAGAGGCAGAGGGAGAGATCTAGTTAGGAGAGGGGAGGGTGAGGGGAAAAAGGGAACATGATCAAGTATGGAGGGGGGACAGGAGAGAAGCCCTAAAGGCCACTAGAATGAATGGAAATATGCAACCTAGGGATGGGTTGGAGGTGGCAGGTCCTTCTAGAATATACCAGAGACCTGGGAGAGGAGAGACTGTCAGGACTCAATGGTGGGGAAGGGAAGTTGTAGAATCCACTTCCAGTAGAAAGACAGGGAATCAAGTGGAGGAGATGAAGTTGCCATCCCACAGTCAAAAACTTTGACCCAGAACTGTTCCTGTCTAAAAGAACTACAGGAACAAAAATGAAGAGGAGACTGAGGGAAAGGAGGTCCAGTGACAGGTTCTTCTTAGGATCCATCTCAAGGGGAGGCTCCATCTCAATAGTCTGCTTACAGAAAGGAACCCAGCAAGATTGCCCTCAGAGAGGCCCAATAAGCAGCAGACTGAGACAGATGCAGGTACTTACACCCAACCAATGGAATGAAGTCTGTGACCCCTCTGGCTGAGTTAAGGAAAGGCTGGAAGAAGATGTGGAGGAAGGTGATCCCACAGGAAGACAGGCAGCCTCCACTAACCTGGACCTCTGAGATTTCTCAGACACTGAGCCACAAACCAGGCATCGTGCCGTAGCTGATCCGAGGCCACAGACATATATGCAGCAGAAGGCTGCCTGGTCTGGTCTAAGTGAGAAAAGATGAGCCTAATCCTTATGAGACTTGAGGCCCCAGGGAGTGAGGAGGCCTAGTGGATATATCCTCTTGGAGGAGGGGAAAGGAGGAATGGGAGGACAGACAAGGAGGGGTAAAAACTGGACTGAAAAAAATAATTAAAAATAATCTTAATAATCACAAATTTTAAAAATAACATATTCTACAATTATATTTTATTTAGTTTTCATTATTTTTTTAGCTCACCTGCTTTTTAAAAATAATATTGTGGTAAAAATAAACAGCCATTAAGAGAATTAATGATAAACAGCCCAAGGGAATTAAAAACAAAATAAAATGAAACAGTTCATAAATTAATGCATCTGATATAGAAACTGGGAATTGAATATTCTATCCAAGTTGTTTCTCACTAATAGATTAATTTCCATTTTATAGTTGATTTTGAGTCTTGAATTGCTGCAGTACTCAAACATGCATGTTCTGGAAAATTTAAGCTGGCTTTAGAGAAGGAGAAATATTTAAAAAGAAATGAAACATATTTGGAAACACAGATGTGCTAATTAGCTGCTCACCTTTGACGGGGCTATTTATGTACACATTTAAGTTGAATAAGCCTCATGATCTCTTCATGTTATTTGTTCAGCAGAGAAGCTCAAGTAAAAGAGGAACTACGCTTATCATTTTCTAGAAATTTATTTCCTCAAAACTTCAGAATGACAACCCTTATAAAATTGCAGGTGTTTTCTGTTTTCTTGCTTTCTCTTTGGGAAAAGTCTCCTACTTTGCCTGAGGTATGAAATGATGTGCTGCAGTTCAAGCAAAATGAAGAGAAGAAAATCCTACAAAGAAATGTGCACTGCTGCTGGTATTGTGAAATATTCCGTTGTAATCATCCTATAATCTCTCATGCTAATTTTAGAAATACTGCCTTATCATTGCTAGGGACAATTGAAAACTCTTCAGATCCTAGAAAGGTATAAAAGAACAACCAACTATGGAGTTTCTACGCCAAAATTTCTTTCCATGCTCTGTGACTTTGGGTATTCTATCTCTCTGTATGCTAAAGATTTCATATCCCCCAAAAAATGGTCAAGAAAGAGTCCTCTTCAAAGTTCAATTACTCTTTTTTAGCCTCAAAAGCATTGTACTGAAATATGTTAATATTATGGACAAAAGACAAATTCTAAATTTCCAAAATAAGCACAGACTTTCCCTAGATATATTGCCCCCCCCCCCAACACACACAAAATGAAGCAGGTAAAACAGGTGCTTATGTCTGAGGGTTTTGCCTTAGGGTGTTAAATGAACTTATGTAATGACAGACTGTTTGACATCTGTTACACAAATTGGAAAATATGCAAAGTCTGATAATAGGTCAATACAAGAGAAAAAGGTAATAGATTGAAAAGGACTAAAAGAAACAGATACTTCTAAAAATGTGTGCACAAAGAAGATTGGCACAATGCTAATATCAATGGACATGTTAACATGAAAAGGGGAAATTTAGCAGGGTCTCACTCCTAAATGATGAACTAAGCAACAAATGACTAATGGGAGTAAGAACCTCAGCCTTTCTTATAGATGAACTCCATTATTAAAGGAATATATTCCTGCATGTTATTATTGATATATATATATTGCTATATATAATTGATACTATATATCATTATGATATATATATATATATAATATGTACAATATTAATATACATTTATTACATTAGGAATAACCTATGTAGCAATTTTATAAGGGGGTTGGACTATGATATCTAAGATGAGAATATAAAAGATATAACAGTCTCTGCCTTGCTGTCTCAGGAGTCATTCAAAAGGATGAAACCCAAGAGCCAAGTCTTGAGCCATCTTCAGCCTGAAGCCATCACCATGGGAGCCCACAGAAAGCAAGTCTCCACCTCATTCTTCAGGGAACTGTATTCCCACTAGATAGTTTCACTTAAAATTCCTAAGAGATTTTGGGTCACAACTGCCAATCCAGTTGTTTCAGAATTTCTGATCTTTAGAAACTGTAAATGTAGTGAATATTTCTTTCTTTGTGCTGCAAACTTGGAGACAATCATACTCAGAGCTCCTGTGATCTGAATGCTGCTCATCTTTTCGCATGTTGATGCCTAATCCCCAGTGTGATGTTGTTCTATCCAATACAATTGACCAGAACAGTAGAAGAGAGAACGGATATTTTGGTTATTCTAAAGTTGCATTTCTTCAAATATTTAAAAACCACAAAACAGAAGATTCTAATGAAAGCGAAAAGTATTACTGTCTGAGAGATTATAGCTGCAAAGTAGGAAACCAAGACAATTATCATGGTAATATATGTTTTTGAATTATTTGCTTTTTCAAAACAAGAGCTTTTAGAGTATTTATCACTTCATCTCAAATTTACACACAGAACAATTGTCTGCCCATACCTGTTTAATTGTTATGCCACCTTAAACAGCTATGCTATTATAAAACATCTTAATACCTTAGGTTGGATCACAAATAGAGTGATTAGCAGATGTGCATGAGGATCTCAGTTTCCTCCCCATCACAACACAGACACACAGACATATACACAAATACATCAAACAACACTCTCATTTACTTACTTAATTGTGTATCATAAAATAAGACCTATGAGTGCAATGAAATATTCAGTAGTCATTGTATATTTATATATTCATTAAATTATTAAATATTTCATGAATAAATACAATTGTCATATTAAATAAGAACTGACAAGAAATCTTCAGAGTATTTTCTTCACGTGATTCTGGTTCTAGAGGTATTCTTTAGAGATAAAGTACAATACTTTATATGTACATACTTCATTCAAATAACTCTTCTGTGTTTGTGAGATACACTTCCTTCAACTGAAAATGAAGGAAAAGATGCTTTTATTTTTAATACCTGCAAATAACTAATATGTATGAGGGTTCTGCAGGTAAAGGTAGACAGCTGAATAGAAAATCTGAAGAGAACTAGGATATAAAATTTAACTCACATGCCTTGGCTACTTACATGTGCACAGAGAGAGTACAACAATACTCATTAAGAATCACACTTCCTGGAAATGGGTTGCTTTTAATTAGCTCTCTTTTGTTATCCGGATTGCTATATACTATTTGCTATAAGTCCATTAAATTGTGGTTATATTCCTCAATTTAGGCCCAATTATATTTACCCATTACTCTCATGGATAAATAATTTTTATTTCACACAGTCTGTAAACACAACTACAATAGAATTAGATGGCAGTACAAGGTGCAGTGCTTGGTATGAAATGCGAAGCTCACACTGATATGTTGGTGGATACCAGGACAAGAAGTTTTGGAAATGTAAAATCCAGTTAAGGTTTGTCCAGGATATTAGAAGAAAAGATTTTCGGTAAAAATAGTTACCTAAATAGTTATTTAAAGATCTTTCTCATTAAAACATTTAAAATATAGTGTCAATTTTCTTGCTATTGGAATAATTCTAAATCTACAATGAGTATAAACAATTTAATGTCAAGTTTATAACAATAAAACAGATGCATATAACTTATTTTAATATTTTTGTAAAGTTTAATAGCTATCTTATTATTGTAGGTGTCTGAAGCCTTTGCTGATTTCATTTTTCCTTTCATCTTCCACCGCTATGTATAGTTCCTTCCTGCTAGTGTCTAACACATACATACTACCGTGGAGAGTGTATTAATCTTCAGCAAAGAAAAATACAAAGTCAGTTTCTGTCACCAGGCTGAGTATTCAGCTTTATTTCAGAGTTGTAAGCTAGTCCAGAAAGGATGTTTATTTCAGTTCTAAAATATAGACACTCTAGGTTATGTTGGTGGCTTATACCAAGTCCTCTGGTAACAGAAGCTGGCAGCCTCTTTTCAATTGGTGCCTAGCCTGGCTCCAGAGAACGAACTTGTCTTAATTGCAAACTGGTACAACCACTCTGGAAATCAGTGTGGCGATTCCTCCGGAAATTGGACATAGTTTTACCAGAGGACCCAGCCATACCACTCCTGGGCATATACCCACAAGACGCTCCATCATGTAATAAGGACACATGCTCCACCATGTTCATAGCAGCCTTATTTATAATAGCCAGAAACTGGAAACAACCCAGATGTCCCTCAACAGAGGAATGGATACAGAAAGTGTGGTATATCTACACAATGGAGTACTACTCAGCTATTAAAAACAATGAATTTATAAAATTCTTAGGGAAATGGATGGATCTGGAGAGTATCATCCTGAGTGAGGTAACCCAATCACAAAAGATCACACATGGAATGCATTCTTTGATAAGTGGTTATTAGCCCAGAAATTGGGAATACAGGAAGAACGACCCACAAACCATAAGAAACTTTAGAAGAAGGAAGACTAAAAGGTGGACATTTCATTCCTTCTTAAAAAGGGGAATCAAATACCCACAGAAGGAGTGGCAGAGAGTAAATATGGAGCAGAGACTGAAGGAAGGACAAGCATATAGCTATCTCCTAAGAGATTCTGACAATACCTGACTAATACAGATGTAGAGGCTCACAGACATTCATTGAACTGAGTACACGGTCCCCAATGAAGGAGTTAGAGAAAGGTTCTATGGAGCTGAAGGGTTTGCAGCCCCTTAGGACGAACAACAATTACTAACTAGTACCCTCAGAGCTCCCAGGGACCCAACCACCAATCAAGGACTATACAGGGTGGGATTGAGTGTACTGGCAGCAGGTATGTGGTGGAGGATTGCAAATTCGATCATCGATAGGAGTGAGGGA
>JADRCD010064495.1:0-12472 GCA_019843815.1 Montemys delectorum | reverse complement strand
TTTTTTTTTTTTTTAGTTTTTCAAGACAGGGTTTCTCTGTGTAGCCCTGGCTGTCCTGGAACTCACTCTGTAGACCAGGCTGGCCTCGAACTCAGAAATCCACCTGCCTCTGCCTCCCAAGTGTTGGGATTAAAGGCGTGCGCCACCACTGCCCGGAGCTTTACCTTCTTGTAGGGTAGAAAAAGTAACCAAGTCTTGCTGAACTCTCACTGTCTACAGTGTGATGTGAGAGACAAAGCAGACTTAAGGTCACAGGATGGTAAAGGAGATGTGGGAACTAGGCTTTATCCTAGCCCTCTAAGCAGTCACAGTTTTGCAAAAGAGGCATACTTTATCCTGTGAGTGTAGGGGACACAGAGACAATTTTAAGCAGGTAATGCCATGGCCTGGTTGTTATTTGGGTAAACTATTCAACCAGGTGGTGTAGATGCTATAGGCTATATTAGAAGAGGAGAACCTGAAGGCCAGAGTCAGCCTCTAAACCCTGTCCTCCTACCTCCGGCATTTGCTCCTCCTCAAATCATTCTTCTTTAATCCTAGGCTAAGCTTGGTCCATTTGTCTACATTTCCAGTCTCCCATTCTCACCACTACCATATTTATAGTACATGCTTTTAATTCTAGCACTTAGGAGACAGAGGCAGGTGGAATTTTGTGAGACTCTGTCTCAAAACAAAACAAAACAAAACAACAGCGGAAATTCTTATATGCTAGAAAGGGTTTTAAGCTCTGCACATGTATTAACACATTTAATTATTACAATAACTCTACAAGGTAGGCCCTTATTGTTGTCCTCATTTTAAAGACAAGGAAGGTTTTAATGCATTTGCTTAGCTTGTACAAGGCCTTAGGCTTAATCTTTAACATGGCAAAAAACACAAACAAAAATACACACATGAACAAAGATGTAAATAAAGACAAGTTACAGTAAGGTAAGCAATTTCCTTAAATTTAGCCAAGTAGCAGAGGCAGAATTTGAACCTAACCATTTTAGCTCTTTTTCTTTTGTTTGTTTGACGCAGGGTTTCTCTGTGTAGTCCTGGCTGTCTTAGAACTCACTCTATAGACCAGGCTAGCCTTGAACTCAAAGATCTATCTGCCTCTGCTTCCCAAGTGCTGGGACTAAAGGCATGTGCCATCACACCTGGCTCATTTTAGCTCTTAAACTTATTCTTTGTATGTATTTGGGGGGGGGGGTTATCCTGGAACTCACTCTGTAGACCAGGCTGGCCTCAAAAATAGAGATCCTTTAAAAAAAAAAAAAAGACAGAGTCAAACTATGTAGGTCTAGGCTGGCCTCAAATTCATCGATCTGTCACAGAGTCCCTAGTGATGGAATTATAGGCATCCAACTGTAACAGGTAAATCTCAACAATTTCTTTTGTCTTAAGTTTGATGATGATGGTGGGGTTGGGGGTGGGGCACACAGCAGCCATGTGGATGTCCAAGGACATTTTTTTTTTTTTGGTTTCTTGAGACAGGGTTTCTCTGTGTAGAACTGTCCTGGAACTCACTCTGTAGACTAGGCTGGCCAGGAACTTAGAAATCCGCCTGCCTCTGCCTCCCAAGTGCTGGGATTAAAGGTGTGTGCCACCGCCACCACTGCCTGGTGCAAGGACAGTTTTATAGAGTCTTTTCTTTTCTTCCATTTTTTATGTGGGTTCCAGGGCTTGAACTCAAGTTGCCAGCAGCAAGTACTTCTACCAACTGAGTCATCTCATGAGCTTTCTCACACTCTCAAGGGTTCTGCTATTCTGCTGTAGCATTCTATGCCTTCATTTGTGTTCCACAATAGATTGGGAGGGCCAAGGAGGCAGAGGTGGTTTTGTTTTTTGGTTTTTTGTTTGTTTGGTTGGTTGGTTTTGTTTTTTCAGAAGAGAAGGTAGGTAAGATGGAACTTATTTTTATGATGCTGGGGATAGAATCCAGGGCCTTGCATATTCTTGGCAAGAATTCTGTCACTGAGCTACATCTCAACATCTCCAGCCCAGGAATGAAATTCTCTGAATACATTTGGGCTTAGCATGTAAGTTGATGCTAAAAGAAGCAGACTGGCTCTGAGGCCCCTCACCATTCCTCCATGCGTTTCTCTAGCTCAGGCAGCAGGAACTGCTGGTGGAAGCAATAAATCGAGCAGATGTTTGAGAAGATGCCGTGGACAACATCTGCGGGGAAGGAACTGCGGTTCCGAGCTTCTTCCAGCAGCCGGGCACAGAATACCTGGTGGAGCAAGGCACACGTGCTCAGCCCAATTGAAACGAGAGCTTAGCTGAGGAAAGGGCAGCTTGCAGGTAAGAGTAGTTATTTGTGGGCAGCTCTGTAGACCTCTGAGATTAGTCTTGAGACTAAGGAGAGTGGGGATTGAGAGAACTGCTGGTCACCAAGATTAGGACCTGGAGTTAGGAACTGGGATGACTCAAATTAGGATTGGAGCAAGGTTAGAAGCAGATTCGAGTTTAGAGAGAAGGCTGGAATTTAATCCCTTTATTGTAACAATGTTTATGAGTGTGTCTAGTGTAGCACTGTCCTAGAGGCTAGGACAGAACAATGAAAGACAAAAAAGACCCCTACCCTCAGGGATTCTAATAGATACAGAGTGAAGAAAAAAGTCAAGGTTAGAATGAGGTCCATGAAGATGGGTACATTAAAGATAAGGGGAAGAGTCAGAAGTGTCAGAGTCACAATCTCCGGGCTGGTTCACGTCTGTTAAGAGTTAGGAACTTGTGAACACTATCACAACTGGCTTCAAGGTCACCCAAAGATCTTATCACTTCTGTATTCTGGTCCTAATGGTGGAGTTAGGCTTAGGGCCTATCATCTCCTCTATGGGACCTACCTACCACATCCTAGGGTCCTGGGACCCCAGAGGGGACACTCACCTGATCCAGGAGATGGAGCCTGGAAACATAGGCCTTCTCGGTTTGCAGGAGCTCATTGGCAATATGGAACACCTTCTGCTGCACAGTCAGCTGTAAAGAAGTGACCTTTGATACATCATCTCTACCTTAACCCCAGCTCCTTCTGTACATATTTCTTCTCTCCCTCCCTTCCCCACCCTCTCACTCATCTACCAGGTGTTGCTATGTTTCTCAGAGTGCCCTCAAACACTTGGACTCAAGTGATCCTCCTACATCAGTTTCCCCGTGGCTGGACTACAGGCAATGTCACCATGCCTGACTCCCCTAAGTGCACATGATACTCTAACCTTAGTTCCTCCCTGAGATAACTCTGATCTGATTCATAAAGCTTCCTGTAGTTGTATCCCTCATAAAGTTTGTCCCTCAATGCTGAAGATACAAACTCCTTCATACAGGCGGTCATATACCCATTGGTCTGCTTTCTCTACTCATTGAGCATGGTTTGGTGGCTAAACATGGGAACTAGGAAGTCCAACTTCCTGGATTCAAATCCTAGTCTACCTACCACTCACTAGCATATATAAATTGCCTAATTATTTCTGTATTTAAGAGTCCCCATTATAGCTGGGCAGTGGTGGCACATGCCTTTAATCCCAGCACTTGGGAGGCAGAGGCAGGTGGATTTCTGAGTTCGAGGCCAGCCTGGTCTACAGAGTGAGTTCTAGGACAGCCAAGGCTATACAGAGAAACTCTGTCTCGAAAACCTCCCCTCCAAAAAAAGAGTCCCCATTATAAAGACAAATAATAGGGCCTATGTCCATTTGTAATGGAGACAATTTGAAATATTTTAATTTCATTTAGTCATTTAATTTTTGCAATGTTGGGGATTAAAGTTGGGGCTTCATGCATGCTAGGCAAATGCTCCGCATTTTCCTACACTCCCAACCTAAACGATTTCCTATAAATAAAAACAGAACAGACTGCAGATTACAGTCTCTAAATATCAGCTACTTAGTCACTCATTCAGTTCGCTGTCAGCAAAGGCTTGCTGAGTACGTGGGGTGTGAGAAAGGCACAGAAGTATAAAAATGTCTAAGATTATGCCTGCCAGCTTACTTTCTTATTTGCAGGCTACACACTTGCTGAGTGTCATTTCATCTCGGTACTCCTGGCCCCAGTCCCCACAGCTATGCTTAGTTCTGGTAAAGCAGGTCTCCTGGCTGAGACCTTATGTGAGTGCAAGGATTCCTTCTGAAGAAACATTTAGGTAGACAAAGCATGGAAAGTGTTCCCAACCACCAAGTGCTTCAGGCCGCTTTGGGGCTCTGGCTCTGTGCCCCTCCTCCAGTTGTTGAGAAGTCTCTCTGGCATGTAAGACTTTCTGTCATACAAACAAGGAAACTGAGGCTTGTAGTGAGAAGTGGAAAGGAAAGAGACATCCTCAGTGTCACATAGCTATTAGGTCATGAAAAGACTGAGGTCCATTAGTGGCTCTCTGAAAAAAGTAGAGTCACCTTCCTAACAGGCATTTGGAATGAGGAATGGCCATTTTGGTGTTCACAGACATGTGGGAAAGGAGCAGGGTTTTGCTACTTGGGCTCCATACTAGGTGCTAAGTAGACTAAGTGGAAGCAATGGCCTGTTTTGAGAAATACCAAGCTGGGAAAAGAACCAAGTACAAAAGCCAAGCTCCTTTCTCTGCATGGTCCTGCCTCTTGGGTAACATGTAAGTCAGTACCTCCACAGACTCCTGTCTCTCCAACGGGGGTGCTGGAATTTCTCTTTCCTTTTCCTCCTCTTCTTCCTCCTCTTCCTCTTCCAGGTCACTGTCAACCTCCTGGGAGCCAGGCCGGTGGGGGTCGGCCAAAGCTATTGGCATACTAGCCAGGGCAGGGGGCCCAGGACAGAGGCTGTGGCTGGGAGGCCCGTCATCACTGACGAAGCAGGTCTCTTCACTGTTGGATGGCGAGCTGATGCTGTCAATGCCGCTGTCCCGGTTAGGCACCTTCTCACCATCCCGGGGCCCAGGAGCCAGCAGGAACAGGCAGCGAGAAGCCTCACCCTCAGGGAGCTGGGACCCTGTTGGCTGCGGGGGTGGCTGTGGCAACATGGCTGGCTCTGGGGGAACTGGGCAGGGGCCAGGGGCTGGCCTATCCGAGGCGACAATCACAGGCTCTCTGAGGTGGGTGATGGACACACATGGAGGCAGGGTATGAGCTTGACCAAGAGGCCTCTCCTACAACTATCCCTTCCTGTCCCAGAACCACCCTTCCCTCACAGGGTCCTATAGGGACAAGACTCACCTTTCAAACTTCTCGATCAATGTTGACACTGCTGCAGAACTAGTGCTGGCCTCAGCTCTGGGGACAAGTCCCTTGGCCACTCTAGGGTCTGCAGGCAGAGGGCGTGATGGTGGCGGAGGAATGGGCTCAGGAGGAGGAAGCACCCGGGGCATCTGCAGGTAGCTGGGCTTTGGGGGAACTGGAGTGATGGATGGAGAAGAGAGGAGAGATATTACTGAACTGGATTTCAAGATGGTTATGACCAGGCTATACCTAATTTCACAATACCGTAGCCCTGACTGACCTTAAAGTCACAACAACCACCCTGTCTGAACCTCCTGAATGCTGGCAGTATAGGCAAGGACTGCCATGTTTTTTTTTTCTTTTGGCCTGAGGTAGGCACAGCAGGACTGCCGTGAAATCCCAGTAGAATATATTAGCCACAGGCAACACTTTTCTGCCCATTAGATAGGTATCACTCACTGCCCTTTGAGATAAGAGCACTTCCCTATTCTTCAGCCATGCATTCATTAATTTCTCCTTTCCTTTTGTACACCTCTCAGGCCCATTTCTCTGCTCTTAATGGAAGCACTTACCCTGTGGCTTTGGGCCTGGTGCCCGCTTCAGTGGTGAAGGACGTGGGCCAGGGATTTCAGTGGGAGGGCCTGGATCTGAGCGAAGCCGTTGGGGACCTTCTGGATGAGGCTGAAGGCTCTGGCCAGGGTCAAGGGACAAACTTTTAACCAGGATCCGGTTTCCCTGGTGCAGTCCTGTAGAAAGGGAGACTAGCCGTGAAGTGACTGACTGATTTTACCCCAAGGGAGAATAGGAAGTAGCATATCTTAGCAGGTATCTAGGGCTAGGCTGCTTTGAATCCTGTGCTAGCCACATGGTTTTGCCAGGAAGCCTTTCTTCCAGGCCTTAGACAGAGAACCAGGCCCAAGATGGAGACTGGCTATTTTCATCAAGAAGTCATAACTCTCTGTAATTAGCATATTGATCCCATGCCGGTCAGTAGATAATTAAGGACTTACAGCAAACTATGGCATTCAACTAAGTTAAGGATAGACGTGAATACCCAAAAGTTCGTATATATGCCTATAGCTGTTGTTTATACAGTCATTCTTCATTCTATTAATTGTTATACTTTGTTTTTGAGACAAGATCTCACTGTGTAGCTCAGGCTAGACTCTAATTCAAGACAATCTTGCTTCGGCCTCCCCAGTGCCAGGATTACAGGCATAAACTACCATTTCTGTCATCTTTATCCCATTTCTTAAAAGCCCTAAGAATATCTATTCTTTCTTGTCTACAATTTTGTACAGCTAAGTGTTTTTCAAAGAGATGATAAAACTAGAAACTAGGGAGTTAGCTGGTGATGGAGCACTTGCTTAGCATTTGCAAGCCCTATATGCACACATACACACACTGGTGAAACTACATTTTATAAGCAAACATTTTTCTTTTGAAAATCCCAGTGTCTTACTAATTTGTTTACCTTCCTCTATTTTTTTTTCCGAGGTAGGGTTTCTCTGTTTATCCCTGGCTGTCCTGGAATTCACTCTGTAGACCAGGCCGGCCTCAAACTCAGAAATCCGCCTGCCTCTGCCTCCAAAGTGCTGGGATTAAAGGCATGTGCCACCACCGCCCATACCTTCCTCTATTTCAACATCCACCTCACACCTCCCCACCCCCACTCCCAGTATTCAGAATGCAAACTGATCAACTTTTCTGTGGTGAAAGAGGCCACGAAAAGCACTGTGTAGGGAGAGGTGCATGTAATAAGGTGAGGGCAAGGGAGCAAGCACTAGTCAAGGACTCCCGGAGCACCATGTACAATATGAACCCAGCACTTGGGAAGCTGAAGCAGAAAGATGATGAGTTCAAGGCCAGCCTGGGCTACCTGACTGAACACAAATAAACAAATAAGAGGTCCCATAGCTACAAGTAGCACATGGTATGTCACAGCCACATGGGATCTCATCTCAAGGCTTTTATGTCACAGTCTCATAAGTGGACACTCACAAATGGGTCCCCTAAGTCACAAAAGCACATGGACTTTATAGTGCTTCACCCAGCTGCCAGGCCACACAAATTCAAACATCCAAGCACATGTAGTCACCCTCCTGAAACCCTAGGCACATACAAGTTCACAAACCAGCAGATACAACTCCACATATGATTACACAGCATTGAAATCATCTATAATAAGGTCAAGCACAGTAGGTCAGTGGTGGTGAACGCCCTTAATTGGGAGGCAGAAGCAGGCAGATCTCTGTGAGTCTGAGGCCAGCCTGGTCTACAGAGTGAGTTCCAGGTCAGCCAGGGTTGTTACAATGAGAAACCTTGTCTCAAAAAAAAAAAGATAGGGTGAAACACAATCATAAAAACATATAAGCCAGGCAGTGGTGGCGCATGCCTTTAATCCCAGCACTGGGGTGGCAGAGGTAGGCAGATTTCTGAGTTCAAGGCTAGCCTGGTGTACAGAGTGAGTTCCAGGACAGCCAGGGTTATACCAGAGAAACCCTGTCTTGAAAAAAAAAAAACCAAAACCAAAAAAACATATAAAAAACACATATGGCAGTTCTATCAGCTTACACTAAATCATTTAACCATATAGCACCATATATATTAGTCAAGCACACAAAGTTACAATGTATGTTTCCATTTACATTACAGGATCATGGACTTTCATATATATCATTAACATGCCTTTAAATGCCTACAAGCATAGTTACAAATAAAGATCACAGCCACATAAGCTCCATTATACCAGGTTCTGAAACAAAACATACATAACAGCAAAACAGCATAAAGTCATAAGCCACTACATACCCAGAAACATGGACCCAAGTCAGACACATTTCATGATTTATTACATCACGATCTTGCAACAAACATGTCCATGGTATCCGAGGGTCTTAGCTCAAGGATATAGACAAACACAGATACAAAACACAGGACACGTGTCTCTTCCTGCTCTAAACAATGCTGTCATATGCTGTCTTTACATATAGAGACATCCATACCCTTGCTCACCAGATGACACCAGAAGAAAGAGCTGTACGAGATTTGGGCTCTCCTAGTGTTAGAGGGAACCTAGGGGTTCTATAGCAGCTTCCTTGAACTCCTGACCTTATCCTGGATACAGACCCTTCCCAGCCTGAGGGAACATGTGCTCTAGATCCTGGTCCCAGTGCGTTTCTTCCACCTTGTACCTGGCTTTGGGTGAAGTTTGCTCCCATGTCTTCCTACCTGAGCAGGCAAAGCCCAGCCTGCACAGCCAGAGTATTCTTCTCCTCACCTCTGGCCCAGTAGAGCTGTTTATCCTGCCCAGCTCAGCACATCTTGGCTGGCCCTGCCCTGTCCTCTCTCTGGGCATAGGATTGAGGAGGATGAATCACCTGGAGGGTGGTACGGGTGTAGACATGGTTGCAAGGACACACAGCCAGAGAAAGTAATAAAGATGGCCAGAGAGCTGCTGAATAAAGCCAAACACACTGCCACGCACCCTTCATAGACATACACAGGTGTCATGGGCCCAGGAGCTCTCTGCTTTCCAGCTCTTAACACCTTAAAGCAGGTAAGCTGCCCTGAGCAAGTCCTCCCCACCAGGCCAGCAGCTAGGCAGCAGGGCTCTTGGGGGGGGGGGGGTGGTTCTGCCCTTCTATTCCCCTGCTTCTCAGACTGGTGTGGCCTACCATTCTCCATGGCTCTGCCCTGGCCTATTCTCGAGTCTCCTGTTCCACCTGGCCCTCCCATGGGAGCTGCACAGGCTACCTCTCTAGTCTCTGCCTCCTTGTAAGCAGTCTTGTAGAACAGACTAAATGAGTGAAGCTGAGATTCAGGGATACCCTGGAGTCCCAGTTGAGGTGGGCGGGGATTCTCTGTCCAGTTTCTTGTGAAGAGATGCCACAAGGGGCAAGAAAGGACCCTAGTGTCAGAAAAACTGTGACTAGTAAAAGGGATACCCACAACCCTGCCCAGAGGACAGCAGGGTTTCAGTTCAGGAGTCTGGAGATGGCCATGATGAGGTCCCACTGAGGGGAAAAAGATCTAAGAGCCCTGCCTTCTACTTCTGTAGACCCCTTCTTCCCAGTGTCTCCGGTTTTCTTCAGTGACTCCCTTTGCCCCAGGGCTTGCTCTTTCTTGGTGGTTATAGACAGATCACACAACTTACCATAGGAACTTCCCATAACTCCCTTCTACCCATGGGAAAATATAAACATTTTCACTAGATCTCAGTGGCCCTTTATAGCCCTGCTCAACTCTTGGGTTTCCCTTAGTTGAGTTTAGTAAGCGAACTATATTTCGAAGTTGCTAGACTCCATGCAGAGACAGAAAATCTCGCTCCTGCCCTCAGGGGAGCTACTAGAGTAGGGCCCACTTCCTCCTTTCTAAAAACCACAGTACTTCCTATTTCCCCATCTATCCCACCCACCTAGATCCTAAATTGGTTTGCTCCAGACTATTTTTCTTATGGTTGATAATTAATTTAAAACATTTGCTGACACACATATACCCACATTCACACCCCACCCCATGAAGGCTCTCTACCAGCACTGTTCTGCTTCTGGGTCTACCAGAGTCCCTACTGTTTCTCTCACATACAGTCATCATAAATCTTCTAACACCCTGCACCACATGCCAACTGTGCACAACCCTCACAAGACCCAGAGAGAACCACAGAGCCTCACCATGTATCCTATCAGTATGCAGTGTGCTCAGTACAACATGCATAACCAACCACTACTGTACTCCCACAGCTCATAGCAATGACAGGAAGCATACCCTGAGCATCCTAGGAGTTCCCAGATACTCTCAAAAAACACCAAAGGGGGGGGGGAATGCTCAGGAAGGGAGGGATGAATGGGTATGATACACATACATCACAGCCCTTACTCCCAGGGCTCAGGGATCATTGTAACAGAAAGGGCAGATATATTTTTAGAGCCACAGATAGTGAATAATGATAAGAAAACATTGTTTGTCTCAAGACAGAAGGAAAGTTATACATATGAAGTCATAGTAGTTTTGACAGCACACACAAGACCTGAACAAGGTCAAGTCAGACAAAATCCCATTGTGAAGAAGGGAGGTGGGCACCACGTCCCAGGTCCCATCCCTATATCAGTAGCTATTGGCAATTTGGTAGCTGCTGGGAGATGAAGCGTCAGTTTTGTTTTAGAGTATAGTCACTGGTAGACCAACCATGCTTCGGTGAAAAGCCATGTATCTAAGAATATATTGGCAGCACAAACTGCACTTGATGGGGTTACAAAAAGGACATAAAGTTGGGTTGGTAAGGAAGTGGGGTGGATCTGGGAGAAGTCAGGGGAAGCGAGATGAATATGATCAAAATACATTGTATGTAATTTGCAAAGAACGAAAAAAATAGTAAAATTATTCAAAATATTGTTTCTGATTTCAACATGTGCCTGTTTGGCAGATGCCTGGAGGACATGTTTCTGGGTTTATATGGCAGAGCAGGTTCAGCTTCTAGCTGAATTTGAGGACAAAAACTCCTCCTCTGGCCCATTATCACTGGAACCCGACCCTGCTTCTCCTGCATCTCTTTCTGGAAAGTTCATCTGCCAGCTCTCCTTCCTTTCCTGGCCAGCAGCATCCTGTCTCCCTTCTCCCAGCTGTAGCCTTGGCTTAATCTCAAGACAACTATTAGAGCTGCAGAAGGGCCTTGGCTGTTAACTCTCTGATAACCTGGGACCAAAAGCTCCACAGCTCTGGACTCATTTTCCCATTTGCAAACTGTGGGCTATATGTGTGTGCTGGTCATTGTGAGAAAGTAGTGAGAGGTGGGGGGAGCAACCCATAACCCCAGCAGTCAGGTCTCCTCCAGGGTGATACAGCCTTCTCTTAAGAAGGGACTGACTGCCTGGGACGACTGGAATTTCTGAGGTTGCAGTTGGGTAGCAACGGAGAACAGAGGGAGTGGAGAAGGAAAAGAAAGAACAGCGAAAAGGAAAGTGCTTTTGGTCTGCGGAGGGAAGGATGGTCTCTCAGCCTAGGGGAGAAAGGAAGGGCTGAAGGCACAGCTGCTCTCCCTCTTCCCACCTGTCTCCTGAGTATGAATGAGCTTCAGCTTCACCGCCTCAGTCCACCTTCAGGGGAAGACTGCATCCAGACCTGGCTTGGTCTAGTAGATGTTCCTTCTGAATCCAAGCACAAAGCTCTGGGAAATGTGTTCTTTGCACGAACCCCAAGGGGAGCCCAACCCTTCTCTGATATCTACTTCTCTTCTGACTATAAGGGTTTGGCAAAAACCGGGATCATTTCAGCAGTGCAAAGGCACTTTTAGAAAGTTGGAGGTGAGTTCCAGGACAGCCAGGGCTTCACAGAGAAACCCTGTCTTGAAAAACAAAACAAAACAAAACAAAAAACAAATAAAATAAAATGAAATAAAATAAAATAAAAAAGAAAGTGGGAAGCATCTGGAGAGCAAGGACCTTCCTAAGGACTGTGTCCTCCTGCAAAACAGGTTTCTATAAAAGGTCTCTTTAATTTTTATTTTTGCTTTGTATTTATGAGACAGAGGCTCATCATACAGCCCAAGCTTGTTTAGAACTCACTCTGTAGCCAAAGGTGATTTCAAACTCACAGTAATTCCCCTGCCTCAGCCTTCTAAGTGCTGGGTTTAAAGGTGTGTACTACAGCCCTCCTTTAACTTTTTGCTTGGTTTTTTTTTTTTTTTTTTTTTTGGTTTTTCGAGACAGGGTTTCTCTGTATAGCCCTGGCTGTCCTAGAACTCACTCTGTAGACCAGGCTGGCCTCGAACTCAGAAATCCGCCTGCCTCTGCCTCCCAAGGGCTGGGATTAAAGGCGTGCACCACCACGCCCGGCCCAGGAATGGACCTTTCTGTAAACTGTGTACCCCTGTGTGAAGTGAGGAGCTTTCTGTAGACTGAGACAGACTACAGTAATAGGGAAGGAATAGTGGGAAGCAGGTAAACCACAGGGCACCTGCATCACTTACACTACACACAGAATCCATCCCCTCCATCCAGCTGTTACCTCACAGGAATGGTACCTGATTTCAGATCTTCCAATAATCAAGGGTTTCAGGTGGAATCCCCTAACTTTAAGAGAGAGTAGGCCAAGCCGCTTGGCCTTTAATCCCAGCACTTGGGAGGCAGAGGCAGGTGGATTTCTGAGTTGGAGGTTAGCCTGGTCTACAGAGTGAGTTCCAAGACAGCCAGAGCTATACGAAGAAACCCTGTCTCAAAAAAAAAAAAAAAAAAAAAAAAAGACTAAACAGATCAATTGAATCAAAATAAAACTTGAGAGACCAACTTTGTGGGCTCTCATGTTAACTAGTT
>JADRCD010064488.1:0-10599 GCA_019843815.1 Montemys delectorum | reverse complement strand
CCCTCCTCCCCATGCCTGCCACCCCACCCTCTCCCACTTATTGGCCCTGGCATTCCCCTACACTGGGGCACAGAACCTTCACAAGGCCAAGGTCCTTTCCTCCTACTGATGATCAAATTTGCAGTCCTCTACTATACACATGCTGCCAGAACATAGGAAGGACAAGCATATAGCTATCTCCTGAGAGGCTCTTACAATACCTGACTAATACAGATGTAGAGGCTCACAGCCATTCATTGAACTGAGTACACTGTCCCCAATGAAGGAGTTAGAGAAAGGTTCTATGGAGCTGAAGGGTTTGCAGCCCCTTAGGATGAACAACAATTACTAACTAGTACCCTCAGAGCTCCCAGGGACCCAACCACCAATCAAGGACTATACAGGGTGGGACTGAATGTTCTCACTTTTCTTTTCATTCCTTTGGCCTCATCTTTCTTCTTTCTCTGTCCTATTGTTCTTTCAGAAGCCGGAGATGCATTAATCTTTGCCAAGTACATTTTAACTCTTATTAGGACACTAATTTAGTGGAATAAGGTAGTGAGAACAGAGTGACATTGCCAAAGTTAATGACCACATCATGTGTAACAAAATTTATTTAAACTCAAACAGGCTGTGTTAGACATGCTATTTGAAAGTGGGAATAACATTAAGTAGCTTTATCTAAAGTATTCCATTGTTTCAACTCAGATCAATGACTACACAGTCTCAAAGAACTATTCATTCTTGGAATTCTTGGCCTTTAAATACATCCTAGTTGTCTATTTCTCTGAAATGACAGAATGCTATTGAATATAGTCATGTAACAAATGAAAGAGAAGGAACAACTGAAGTGCATTAACAATGATGTCTCTTCTAGTATTCTATCTCATGAAAAATGGAGACAGCCACATAAAGGGCATTCTGTTGACAGTTGAGTCTGACATTATTATGACTTGAAAAGTTGCTCAGTGACCACTTTCGTATTGCTAAAGTAGGAAAACATTCGGATAATGCCATTCACATCAAGGACCATTACTATAAAATTACCAAAGAATCTTCACCATTGCACCTAAACAAGATTTCAGTTACTTGATCAATTACTTTGTGCAATTAGTAAAAGCCATGATTGTTCTTCAATGAGTGTTGATTTTAAATAAAATAAAATAGAAAAATAAATCCCATTTCTACTACAAAGAAATAAAATAAGAAACTAACAGAGTTCATTTCATCATAGGAAAAGATGAATTGCCCAACACATCAATACCTGATATATTTTTATTAATAGAAAACAATGGCTAATTTGCCTAAATAAATAACTCAATAACTAATATTACAGTTTTCTGAGTCCCTTTCATTTCTGCAAATATATTCCACGTTCTACTCATATAGCCATTGAGTTAGGCTTGATTGGAATAGATTTTTCCTTTTATTGGAAATAGAATATTTTCTTATATAATATATTCAGAATTGGAAAAAAACATATTTTCAAAAGAAGAATGGATAGAGAAAATGTGGTACATTTAAACAATGGAATGTTACTCAGCTGTTAAAAATAATATCATGAATTAACAGTCCCAAAGGGATGGAACTAGAAAAAAAAATCATCTTGGTATTCCAGGTCCAGAAAGATAAATATAATCAATGTCATGTTCAGCCAACATCAAAGAAGCTTCCTCCTCCAGCAAATGTGAAAAAAAAAAAAAAACAAAAAACAAAAACAAAAACAAAAAAATATAATGTCCACAGATAGACATTATAGAGAGGGTGAATATTCAAGCCTAAACAGGATGTCTCCATCAAATCACCCCGCCCCCCCTTCCAGGGCTCAGGGAACTCATTTAGTGATGTTTTTGCACATTGTGTGAAGTGCCTCTGTCCTTCCTTGCCTGCCTATAGCGCCTTCTGATTGGTTAAAATATAAACCTTGTCTGTGGCTTTTAGCAAAAGTCAGAACACTAAGGTAGAACATCTGGCAGAGAGAGGAACTAGGAAAAAGAGTTAGAAGTGCAAGATTACCCACAAAGACATGGAGGAAGTTGGATTTACGAATTTAGATTAGTATACACATGATAATTGAGTTACAAGCTAGTTGAAAACAAGCCTAGCTTAAGGCCTAGACATTAATTAATAAAAATAGCCTCCATGTCATTATTCAGGAATAGGGATGATCATAGAAAGGGTCCAATGTTACAGGGAACCCAAGGGAAGAGGAGGAAGACACAAGGATCAGAGACCTACTTGTTCCTACTCAGAGGAATCCCATAAAAACACCAAACTGGATGCCATACTATTTATGCAGAGGACCTGGTGCAGACAACCAATTTAGGATTGAGTGATCTTGCAACAAACCTTAGAAGTTAAAACAAGTCAGAAGAATGGAAACATATAGATTAGCTTATTTTTGAATACATTAGATACAGTAGTAGCCTGTGTTTAACAAAGAAAACCATAATAGAAAGAAAATCATCTATCATGGTTTACTGTTGAGATAGATTTCATTGGTCTCTGAAAAAAATATTAAGGGTCTTTAAAGCATCCTTAATTTTTACTTGGATAAAATTTTGATAAATAAAAGTGGGCAGGATTACATATTATTTACAGTCAAATAGTATAATCTACATGCATAGTTGATGAGAAAGTCAAGAGAAATTACAGAATAGTATTGAGGATGGATGGTTTTTAGATGTCCACTTACTAGGCAAGTAGTTAAACTGTAAAAATAGAATATGTGAGAATAAGTTTTTTTCTTTCCATATCACTATCTCTAAGTCAGTATTTTCCTTGCCCCAAACTAAAAACATGCTAATTATACCCAAGAATATATAAATATATATGTGGAAATAATTATTTAAGATTTATCTCCATGTACTGATTTTCAAAATTTATATATATATATATATATATATATATATATATAATGCAATTATTGTTCTAGTCCTTGGTTGAGAATAAGAAGAAATTACATTACTCAGATTTATTATATACTTTAATATTCATTGAAATAATCACATATGCCCATATATATCACATGCATACTCACTAATAATAAAATAATTCTTTAAAATTTAAGAGTTTGTAAATTTTTTATGATGTAATTACTGAAATTATATATTAAGGAATAGGACGGCTAAGGACTCCTGCTTCTATTGACAGATATACCATTTATTTTACAAAAATAGTTAAATATTCTCTGAGACTTACTGTATTATTAGCACAGAAAATAGAACATAATCAGCATAAACAAAGTAAACATTCAATAAAAGTATTTGATGAATGGATAATGTTATTTTAAAATTTCTTCATAAATATTGGTAGAGAAAGTTACTTTTGAAGTAAGTCACTTATTCAGTACTACTCATTTAATTGATAAAAAGTAGAATGACATATTAATGTTTTGAAATAAACTTCTCAGTTTATTAAATCTGAGTGTTTCTTTTTTTTATGCTTCTTTTTTTTTAGAAATTTTCTTTATTTACATGTAAATTTCTCCTTTCCCAGTTTCCCCTCCAAAAACCAACCAAACAAACAAACAAAAACAACAACAAACCTCTGTTGTCTCCCCCCTCCCCATAAATGATTCTACTGACTCTAGGTTACCATTATTTTAGCCAAACCCTCTCTTGTCCAAATTTACTTAATACTCTCCTTTCAAACCTCGACACATTCTAAATTTACTGTGAGCTGAAACCATTTCAATTCACTGTGCATTGACAATAAATGAAAAGTAATTGTGTACAAAAATATTTCATGTCCTGCATGACAGAAGTTTAATATGATAAATGAGTTTCTGTGAGAAAGATAAAATTCCAATGTAGCAAAGGCCAATTTTAATTTATAGGAAATATACATTAAGGTTGTTAAATCCAGGGAGTGTTACTTGAGATAAATAACCTGGGATTGGCACATGCAAGTATTAGAAGCTGACTGCAATATTCTTAATAAATAACACTCTAAAAAGTATACCTGAACCAATACTTCATGCCTAATAGAACAAATTTTACAAAATTCTGATTAAACACCATCTATTTTCTTCTAAGATGGTCTCTGCTTAGAAATTGGTCTCATCAATCTTTGACAGGATCCCCAGCTGTCTGGAGCATAGCAGAAAATAGAGTACCTAAACTGCTTGTTTGAGCACACAAACACCAAAGTGGTTCTTATAGTTAATGTTCCTTTGGTTGATTTTAAGGTATAATCTCTCTGAATTAAGGTTAGTCTACCTTTCCAAAGAGTCTTCTCTTACCCAAAGAAACTGTCATTTCTCTCTATAAAGCACTGTCAATCTTCAAATTCCAAAGCTTCCCTCAGATTGCCTTCGGCAGCTCATAAAGCAGATAAGCATTATAAAATGCTAACATCATCTAAGAGGTTTGCTCATGCTTTCCCTCATGTTTGTTTAAAGACTGCTCAGAATAGTGTGTTGGAAAAATCACATTCCAAAGTTATAATACATTGAGAAAATGTGCATTTTGAAAAGCCATTTACTACCAAAACAGTTACAGGATGTCATGTCCAAGATCCTCAGAAGCCTACTTTAAAACTACACTTACCTTCTGAGATAAGTGTTTGGGCTGTGTTCCCAACCAGAACTCAAATTGCATGGGATCTCTCAATAGTCAGCCCATTAAGAAACTACCTGGTACTCTGTCAGTAGGATAAGGTACAACAATCAAACATAAATTTTCCTTATGCATTTTAATTGCACCCTTAAAAGGCTGCTTCTTTTGTGATTCTACACTTTCCTAATTATTTTAATTGCTCAAGCAATTATCATTTGTCAGTTCAGAAATTAAACAGAAACAATGTTAAATACCAGACTTTGAGTATTTTTTCTTGGCACTAATAACTTTTACTTATTACCCCAATTTTAATGACAATTTTTCACATTGGCCTAGAGAAATTTGTAATTCAACAACTAAATATCTTTTATGTTTCTTCTAAAATGAGGCTTCTCAGCTAAGGTGACCTACATTGGAAAATAACACATTCAAAGTTTCCTTTCATATGAAAGCACAAAGCAACAGGAGAGAAGTTTTTTTTTTTCTTTCTTTTTTTTTCCCCCTCAAAGTTTAAATAGAAGCTTGATAGGGTAGGGAAATATGTGAGTTAAAAAAATAAAAATATATGATGTGGCATAGGAGACTTCTACATTTGTTTACCACTTTTAAAATCCTGAAGACCTCTTTTTCACATGTAAAATCAAAAAACAGCATCATTTATGCTCCAAGGACCACATTTTCAATACATGTGGGAGCTGAAAATGCTAAGACATCTAAATGATCTGACCCCTTAGGAGAAAGCAGACAAACACCAACCCATACTTTTGTTCCCCCTCCCAAACAAAGCAGGGATATGAAACTCTGTATATATGAGGGGAAAGAGAAATCAGCCAACAAGTAGGCCAACTTTTAAGTGTCAAAGAAAGGCTCGACTGATGAAATAGAGATCTGTAAAGCACCAGCCATACAGCAAGTCAACATCAAATTGTTCATTGTATTCATTTGAACTCACCCACCCCAAAGTGTGCAAGTTTGCAATATCAGTGTGCCAAAGGCTGGCAACAACATAGGAGAGCTAGGAAAAATAACAAAACTGAAACAAAGAAGTAAAATGGAGAGAGTAAATATAATGCACCCACAAAGGCTAGATGTCTTAGTCAGGGTTTCTATTCCTGCACAAACATCATGACTAAGAAGCAAGTTGGGGAGGAAAGGGGTTTTTTTTGGCTTACTTCCACATTGCTGTTTATCACCAAGGAAGTCAGTACTAGAACTCAAGCAGGTAAGGGAGCAGGAGCTGATGCAGAGGCCATGGAGGGATGTTCCTTACTGGCTTGCTTTTCCTGGCTTGCTCAGCCTGCTCTCTTATAGAACTCAAGACTTCAAGCCCAGGGATGGCACCACCCACAAGGGGCCCTACCCTCTTGGTCACTAATTGAGAAAATGCCCTACAGCTGGATCTCATGGAGGCACTTCCCCAACTGAAACTCCCTTCTCTGTGATAACTCCAGCCGGTGTCAAGTTGACACACAAAACTAGCCAGTACACTAGGTCAACAAATAACATGGGATTCTGAGATGTACTCTCTCATGTATAAGATATGGCCCACCAAGGAGTAGAAAGCATGATATCAGAATTGAGACATATATTCAAAATGAAAAAAGTCCTGTGGAGCCTGAACAATGCAGGCAGATGCCAGGACAGAAGGTTGGCATCTGAAAACTGACAGCAGGTGTGTGTAGGTGGGCATTGTCAAAGAAAACTTCCATTAAATTCATTGAACTTAGGGAGCTCAAGCTGATGTAGGCTTGGAGCCTTCATCCCTTTGTTTGAGTTTCTTTGATGAGAGTAGGTACTCTTCAGGTTATGGAAGGAGAACTGGACACCAACCCAACCACAAAACTCTCCACCTCCATTAGTTCCTGCCTGCAAGATGTGCTGAGACATTGTGATGCAGATCATGTGTGAATGACCAACCAATGTTGGATTCAACTTGAGATTCACATCATGACAGGGAACTCATGTCCTACACTGTTTGGATGGCCAGAAACCAGAGACTGGATATCACTGAGACCTAGGATAGGACCAAAAATGACTGGCAAAAACAATGAAATTATTCCTAATGGTATTCTGTTATACTCATAGATTGGTTCTTTGTTCAGTCATTGTTAGAAAGGCTTCCTCCAGCTGCAGATGGGAGTAGGTACAGAGATATAAAGCCAAATATTATGCAGAGAGAGAATCAAAATCAGAGATCTCCATAGGGTTTCTCCACAGGAAGATTGAGGAACCCTAAAGAACAGGGGTGAGGAATATTGTAGGGATCATGGCCCAACAAACTAACTAAGCAGGGCTCATATGGGCTCACAGAGTGTAACATGGCAAGCATAGGGCCTCTGAGTATGTGTTATAGTTGTTAGATTTATGAGACTAGTAACAGTGGGAGCAGATATATCTTGGATGCTTTCCATCTCTTAAGACTCTTTTTCTTTTAGTGGGTTACTTTGTCCAGCTTCTACATGAAAGTGTATCCTGTTTTGTCCTGCTTGGCTGTTATTTCTTGGAGGCCTGCACTTCTCTGAAAAGGAAACAAAGGGAGAGTGGAACTTGGGGTAAGAGGAAATAAGTGTAGGGAACTAGGAGGGATAGAGGAAGAGGAAAATGTTGTTTTGGATCTACTACATGAGAGAAGAATCTATTTTTAATAAAAACATGTAGAGTTGTTAAAAGATTATAAAAAGGATAAAAAGAAAAACTATAAAGAGAATTCTCAATAGTCTAAAATGCTGAGTAACTGTGCAATACATTGTAAAGTCGTTGTGATTTGGAAAAAAGCACAAACCAAGAATATTAAATTGGCACTAATAAAGCCTGTTCCAGACCCACAGTAAGAAAGTATTTTAAAAATTCGAAATAATAAAACTGATTCATAAATATGTTCACTATTTGAAGTTTTTTAAAGGTTCAACATTTTTAGCCACAAGGGAAATAAAAATTAAAACCACACTGAAGTTTCATCTTACCCTAGACATAATGCTAAGATCAATAAAAAGACATGATGCTGGTACTGGTGTGGATATTGAGAAAAAAGACTACTTATTTACTACCTATGGGAATGTACACTGGTATAATCATTATGGAAATCAATGTGGAGTTTCCTCAAAAATATGGAATTGATCAGTTGTACCAAAACATACCAGTTATATGACCCTTGAGGCTGTATGCAAATGACTTGATCTTACTAAAGAGACACTTGTTTTTCATTGTTTCGTTATTCATAATAGTCAGAAAATTAAAAGAGACTAGAGGTCCCTCAACTGATGAAAGGATATTGAAATATGAAATGTTAACACGGTACAATATTAACAATTAAGAAAACTGAAGTTACACAATTCTCAGGTAAATTGATGGAGCTGGAAACATTTATTTTGAGTGAGGTTACTCAGACAAGAAAGCCAAATATCACATTTTTTCTCTCATCTGGATGTTAACTTAAATCTTTAGAAATGTATGATTTGTTTGAAATACTCATAAAGGTCTGAAAATTACTAAAGAGAAAAGAGACAGAATACACTGGTACCAAGGATTTAAAGTTAATGATGAAACAGTGCTAAGTGACATGCAGAGGAACAACAAACTACTTTAGAACTCATGGAATGCAGCCAACCACTCACAACAGCCAGGATGGGTGTACTTCAGTGTGGCAGGACCCTGAGAACCACATATCCTGAGAACTTTGTGCTGTTATGGAGTTCTGCTCTGCTTGCTATCTTTCCATCCCCCTTGATCTAAGAATTTTATGAAAGTTCTAGGGGAGTGTCCAGACCCTTTCTGGGCAGTATATCTGATACTCAATAATAACTGTGCTTGATCTCTTTCAGGCATTGCTGCTGGAACAGATTAATGATTCAATCACCACCCCAGAGAACTTAGCGATGTAGATTATCAGCAATGACAACCACTCTTAAAACACATCTGGAGGCACAAGCCACAGAAGCAGCATGGCAACTGGGACAGGATCATTTCTACCTCCATCTACAACAAGGAGGGAGGGCTAATCCACAGCCCTCTGTACACCTTCCCACAAGTGGAGAACTTGTCTCCAGGAAGTGCCTGACCCTGAGATTCAGGTGAGATCACCATTTTATGTCCTGTGACATTCTAACGTAGGACCAGCCAGAGGCACAGGACTCAGAAGATGCAGAGCAACTGGGACAGGGTCCTCCATTCATCTCTCTGCACTCAAGAGGGACAGCTGATCCATAGCCCTCTCTATATACCAGTCTTACCAGGGGAAAGCTGATCTTCCATGAGTGCTGACATAGACTTACAGACCCGCAGGAAAAACAAGCTCCAGTCATAGACAGCAAGAACATCTAACACCAGAGATTAAGAGAGAGCAAAAGGCAAGCCCAAAATCTTACCAATAAAAGCCAAGACAACTTGGCAACATTAGAATCTAGTACTCCCACCACAGCAAGTCCTGGATGCCCCAACACAACAGAAAAGCAAGATTTGGATCTAAAATCATATCTCATGATGGTGATAGAGGAATTTAAGAAGGGCATAAATAACTCCCTTAAAGAAATACAGGAGAACACAGGTAAAAAGGTACAAGACCTTAAAGAGGAAACACAAAAATTTCTTAAAGAATTACAGGAGAACACAGGTAAACAGTTATAAGCTGTCAAAGAGGAAACAGAAAAATCCCTTAAAGAATTGCAGGATAGCACAACCATACAGGTGAAAGAATTGAACAAAACCATTGAGGGCCTAAAAATGGAAGTAGAAACAAGTAAGAAATCACAAAGAAAGACAACTCTGGAGATAGAAAACCTGGCAAGAAGTCAGAAGCCATAGATGTAAGCATCACCAACAGAATATAAGAGATAGAAGAGGATATCTCAGGTGCAGAAGATACCATAGAAAACATTGAAAAAAAACTGTCAAAGAAAATGCAAAGTGCAAGAAGATCCTAACCCAAAGCATCCAGGAAATCCAGGACATAATGAAAAGACAGAACCTAAGGATAATAGATATAGAAGAGAGTGAAGATTTCCAACTTAAAGGGCCAGCAAATATTCTCAACAAAATTATAGAAAAAAAAAACTTCCCTAACCTAAAGAAAGAGATGCCCATGAACATACAAGAAGCCTACAGAACTCCAAATAGTTTGGGCAAGAAAAGAAATTCTTCCCACTACAAAATAGTCAAAACACCAAATGCATAAAACAAAGAAAGAATATTAAAAGAAATGAGGGAAAAGGGTCAAGTAACATATAAAACCAGAACTATCAGAAAATACCAGACTATGAAAGCCAGAAGATCCTGGGCTGATGTCATACAGACCCTAAGAGAACACAAATGCCAGCACAGGCTACTAAACCCAGCAAAACTCTCAATTACAATAGATGGAGAAAACAAAGTACTCCATAACAAAATCAAATTTACACAATATCTTTCCATAAATCCAGCCTTTCAAAGGATAATAAATGGAAAACTCCAATACAAGGAGGGAAAATACATTCTAGAAAAAGCAAAAAGTAACCTTCCAACAAAACTAAAAGAAGATAGCAACTTCAGCCCAAGGACTCAGGCAGGACCATCTGGGAGGCATAGGCCTCAGGAAGTGCAGGGGAGTAGCAAGACTCCAGGGACAGGAGTCTCTCAGCTTCTGAGCAACAGAGCTGGATCATCGACCATCTCTGCCCCCTCCCTGCTAGAGGAGAGCTTCCCTCCAAGGCGAACTTCAGCCAAAGGACTCAGGCAAGACCAGCTGGGAGGCACAAACCTCAGGAGTGGAAGGGGAGTTGCAGGGCAGCAAGGAAAGGTCAAGCTCTAAGACACCAAGAACTTCTAATACCAGAGATCAAGAGATGGCAAAAGGCAAACTCAAGAATCCTACCAACAGAAACCAAGACTGCTTGGCTTCACCAGAACCTAGTACTCCCACCTCAGCATGCCCTGGATATCCCAAAACACCAGAAAAGCAAGATTTGGATCTAAAGACACATCTCATAATGTTGATAGAGGAACTTAAGAAGGACATGAATAACTCCCTTAAAGAAATACAGGAGAAAACAGATAAAGAGGTACAAGCCATTAAAGAGGAAACAAAAAA
>JADRCD010064484.1:0-11490 GCA_019843815.1 Montemys delectorum | reverse complement strand
GTTGAAGGTAGACTGGGACATTTAATTATTCTCTCGTGAGCATTGGGTGGCATTGTAAGGAGAGTCTGTCCTGTGCTGTATACTCTCATCTCTACTTCAGGCTTTCTCTAAAAGCAGCACAGCAGACAGACCCTCCTTGTAATGCTCCCCAATGCTTGGGTGGACAAAATATGGCTCCCCATATGTTCCAAAGGGGCCATAGTTATAGCATACCCTGCTTAGGAGAATAAAATGAACATTTAAAAAAATGATTTTGCTCTTCACAATTTGTCAGCAATTGGTGATAAGATGTATCTTCTAATTTAATAAATGTCTATGAAAACTAGAAGTGGGTCCTGTTTTAAAAGTATTGTCAAAGAATAGTTTTATGGTTTGACATAAGCACACTCATTTCTATGATACTCTTCTATGGATTGTTCAAATTAGGTTTTAAGGGGGGATAATTTTAGGTATCAAAGAGATAAAGGCAGCATTCAGATGTGTTGTTTCTAAAGTAAATGCTTGGCTACTAGAGTCTCACTTAGAAACAACAAAAGAGCTCTCATTCAACACACACAGGAGATGGCCTGCCCCACCTTAATTGAGTCATCATCAAAAGGTAGGTGTGAGACTGTCAAACCCATCTGCCCCACTATAAGTATCAGCTCAGCAAGGTGCCACCCTAGCAGCTCTCCCTGAAGATGACATTTTAGATAGATCATGCTGTCAGCTCTTGACTGCTTTTATTCTCTTAGAACTCATACTGAGAATAAGGCAGGTTACAGGAGGATGGTCTGTACCTCTGGTAAGTTGCACAATTGTCTTCTGATCTCAGTGGTGTCTCTGTAGCTGGGAACCAGTGGTTCACATTAAATAAATGACATGATTAAATCCACTTCCACTGGGGACAAGCCAAAAGAGAGGCTATGCCAGAGCAAATATGAGGCAGATCTCTGCCCTGGATGGACTTGCTCACTTACAGCTGAGACAATTTTTTTTTTCTCAAAAGAGATCTTATTTGTATATGGAACCACAAGGCATTTAGAGGTCTAGGGGATCCAACCCAGGGTGCTACTTGCTGTTTGATCAATGAGACACTTGATATAGTGTGATTTGTTTGGCTCCAAGGCACCATGGTCACCCTAAGAAGTACCCTGGATGATTGGAATTGATACGCCCATTCTATGGTGTTGCTAGAAAGAAACACATAACCTTCTTTAAGTGTGGAATTTCCTTCTCTAGGAAAGCTTAGGATTTCCAAGTAGTTCCCACAGAAGGACTATGAAAAGGAATGAGTGGGTTTTTATGTTCTGTCAAAGCTATACCACTGCCGGTATGTGATGACAATGACACCCTTGCCCATGCTGCTAGCAGTAAATGAGGCCACTCTTATTCTGTGGAATAAGACATGGGGACTAATAAGACAAAGTTTGACCACAAAAATGGACTACTAATATAATTCTATATTGAATTGAAATAACAGCTTCCCAGCATCCTTTGTGTCTGACTACTCAGAAGCTTGATTAGTCAAAGACAAATTCTCTCTTTCCTACCCTCAAGTTGGAATGAAGATGACAAGTTTGAAAGTCCTCTATGTGAATACACAAATCACCCTCCTCTCTCCTTCAAGTCTATTTTCATACAAAAGCCAACCTTGAATTCTCAAAAATGAGCACAAAAGTTCTACAGTGGCCTAGTCTGCATTAGAAATCAGTTTGGGTTTTTTTGTCACTAACAATTACAAAATAAACAATCACTTAGTTGGTCATTCCTTCAACTAAGCTTCCTTTCAAACAGGATTCTTTATAAACTTTACCCAAAAGGCTTTCAACCCTTCTGCATTCCATTAGCTATCATCTCCCTCAACTCAGAATGAAGTGAAGGATGACTTGGATGACTTTCTCAGACAAACCTGACCATTACTCTGCAGTTCTAGTCTGGCTCCAGACAGCTAGCTTCAAAGTAGGCAGTTTCTGGGCTTTGTGGCATCCCACTTTTCTTCATGCAATATAGAGACAACACTTTAGTATAGAACCCCTTCTACAAGTAGCTTCACCTTTGCAGGACTCCTGGGAAGTCAGGGTGAGTCTCCACATTTTGTAAGCAAGGATCAGGACCATGTTTCAAAATAATTCACTTTCATTCACTGAACAAAGACTCAAATAATCAAAATCCTAGTTTTCTTTTTGTCTTGGCAAATACCAATGCTTTCATATTTTACTATGTCAATGTAATGAAGGTTATAAGACCCTTTAAGAGAAACACAACAGGATTATGCTAAGACTAGGCTGATTGATTGATACAGTAGACCACACTAAGAGGGTTAAATAGGCAATATCACTAGTGATGTCCTAGTGTTTGTGGGGCACTATTCTTTTCTGTATGCAACAAGGAAAACCACACCATGTTATAAAAGCATCTTTTAGAAACTGGGTAACCAAAATTGCTAGCACTGTAAAACATGGGAAGAAACTCTTTCCAAGATTTCTCTCAATACTTTACCTACTTTAAGAGTAGGTAATGTATGATAGCTCATCCAGAAATAAATTTAAACTAAAATGCTACATACATTTCAAACCACGTCCATATTAAACTGGTGCAGTAGCCTCTCTACCAAGAAAATGACCTCTTTTTGCATGGCACTCAGCATTAAGACACACAAATTTCTAAACCTTTAGAAGACAGAACTTTCTACTGGGTTATGTTCTATTACTTGATCCCTTTTCCTCATGTAGCAACTAATATTGCATGTATGCATCAGTTCAATGTCTGAACTTCTACATAGGTCTTAAGACTTTTATGGAGTACAGCTGGCATCATCAGGCAGAGTAGAAGTAGACAATGCTAGAGGAGCAGGCAGCTCCAGTGTGTACTGTTTCCTTTGGTGCCTGTGCTGCTTGGAACGGACTCTTCAGCTCTGGGGCCTTGATGTTTGTATCACAGCAGCTGTTCTAAGAGTTTCATTGTTATAATGGGCTCATCAGATACCCCAATGATGGAGAGTGGATGAGTGGGATAGTTCCAAGTCTGATGGCAGAAAGCAAATATATCTCTTAGTATACCTAGGAAATAAAGATGTCTCAAGCAAGCTTATCCTCAATGGCAAATGCCTTTCTTACTTAGTATACACACAGAAGCAAATATTGACCCATCCATATCTTGATCAAGAGTTGACTACTTTTAGTTTTCATTAATTACATGGAGAATTCAAGAGTAAAAGAACAAAGAAAGAATAAAGTATAGTTTCTGTTTTAGACTCTCTGGGTGAGCTACTTGTCCCTCGCAGGAGAAACCTTGTAACTTGGGAAAATGTAAAAACACTAGGAATCTGAAGCTAGGAGGTGCTGTGGGTCATCTGCAGACCTGCTAAGCAACTCGGGGAGCAACTAGAGTCCTCCAGGAGAGAAGTACTAGACTTCAGGAGAAGGGGGCTTATGATGAAGGAACAAGAATCTACTGAAATAGGAGAAAGATGATGTAAAGAATTTAGTAAGTCATGTTGCAGACTAAGCTACTATATAGAGAACAAGAGAATGACTATATAAAGGCCTGTCCTCATCAACTTATTATGAATGAGAAGAATAAAAATCAACCACATCCATTATGAATTCTTTGAGGAGAACTGATGTAAACATAGGCTCCCAGAGAATGGGCAAAACAGAAGTGAGGTACAAAGAGCAAACTATTCATCTGAATGATTATGAATATCATCAGCAACAAATTCTACTGGAGAATGCTGAATTTCTTCCCCTCAAGGAAACACAGAGAAACAGCAGATGATTGATACAGGAAATTATGTGACAGTAGACCACACTATGGAGATGAACAGACTGAGCCTGTGGGGCCATTCCCATAAAATCTTGAGAGAGCATCTTTAAAGAACACAAGGAAAATGGTGGAGAATATTGAAGTCATATAGAAAACTTAATAACCAAGTCACACAGTGTATGCTGAGAAGATTTGAATGATGAAGCTGTATTTTCATGAAAAGACTACGAGCATTCAAGAAACTCAGGAAGCTGGATTTAGAGATTCAGCAATGGAAAGAAATTATCAAGAGAGCGGCATTTGCAGCAGCTGCTCACTGTTGCTTGTTATGCTGCTACTGACTACTTCACCACCACGAAAAGAACTTTTAGACAAAGAAGCTTTACAGAAGCAGGATTTCATCTGGGATTGAAGAAAAAGCCAGTTGGTTAAAGCAACATTTCAAAAATAGTTCTATCTTTGACCACTAGACATCAGATATGAAGCTTTGTAGTATTTTCTGGAGAAACTGATTTGGAAAATCTTAGGGCAGTTCATTCATTGTTCACAGCAAAGTGTGTCCAGTAGTTCTCCAGTCTGCAGGATGAATCTGACTAAACCTGATCCTGCTTCATCTTCTACTTCAGACTTTAGGCAGACATGATCCTATTTATTGGAACATAGCTGAATATATCAAACATAATTCCTGAAGAAAGTAAACAAAGTCAGGCAGGGGAAAAAAGGTTCAAAACTCAGAAGTGGAACATGGCAACAAGACCTGGCCCACAGGAAGGTTGCTACAGTGGATGTTCCTTGACCAACACCAACTCATACACAAGGAGATAACTAATCTTTGATTCCTAGAATTATCAAATTTCACAAAAGAAGGCGTGGTCAAAATACCAGTTACCTAATAGTTTTAAAAAGTCAGATTTGGAGGGTTTTGTTTGTTTGCTTGCTTGTTTTTGTTTTTGGACTTTCCTGTCTATCCTGAAAGAGCAGAAATACTAACTCATTTAAAAGGCTTTAGATATGTATTTTCAGTAACAAAAGTTCAGGTTGAAACAAAGCACCAGAATAATTTTCATCTTCTAGGTGTTGAAAATAGTACCAGTGGGAACGTAATTATTTTAAATATTGAAGTTTTTGTCCTAAAGATAGTTGGCATTGAAAACTCAGCATTTACTTGAACACACATATTTTTTATAATTTATAACAAAGCAAGTTTTATATTTTATGTAGTGTGATTTTAGAATTACTTTTGAATGTTTTAAAGCAAAATGTATGTAAAATAAAATAATGACTTCCATCTTTTCTTTTCTTTGCAAGTTACTCTTTTCACGTTAAAATCTCTTTCCTCAAACTATAGTCTATACCACTTCTGTTTCTTGATGCCTTCTCTTCCCCATATAATCATGCTATCTTAAACCCTGTGGTGGACACACCTCAGTCCGTATCAGTTACCTTCTAGGCAGTGGGCTCACATGGTAGCCTCGAAAGTCAAGTGAGTACTGCCATGGTATCATCAGCAGTTTCCTAGTACCTCTCAGTTTAATTAAAACAGAACAGAATGCAATTTTCCTTTGGTTCTAAACATTTCAGTAACTCTTTTATAGAAATTCCCAGAGAAGGAACTAGACTTCCCCCACCTCCCATATTGAAATACTCTTGGAAATCCCCTGTGCACACACATACACGTTTTGCAGTACTGGGGATGGAACCCAGGGTCTGGTGAGCTTACTCTCCAACTGAGCTAAGGCCCCAGCCTATGGACACACTTCCTAATCCTCAGCCTAGGAGCAACACAAGTAGAACAGGCAAGACTGTGACAGGAGGATGTAGCTATCTATGTAAGTCTTCAGAGCCAGAGGCTCCACCATCTGGTGCAACGCCAGCATCTGGCACCATTGGAATTCTGATCTCAGTTACTTTTCTTTACTGTCATTTGTCTAACTTGTTCTCCCAACTTGATGTTTCTTGAGCCAGCTAGACTGGCACTATAGCATAGCGATGAAGCCCCTTACCACCATGCTCAGATACTACAGGAAGATGAAGTGAGAGGCCATTAAAGCATGCTGTTGTTTTGTTTAACTCTGAAATAGTATACTACTATGTGAAAAAGTGGGAATAGGTCTGCATTTGTCTTTAATTTAGAGACACTTCAGCTTTACCATCTGAGTCTTGGGTTAAGTTTTGAGTGGTAAGATAGTTTCATGCCCCATTGAAATAGAAGCATTAGTTTTAACATGGTCAATGCAACACATCAAACACACTGGGGCATTTGGCCATCATCACCCTTCTGAGAGCCTCCATGATCCCTCAGGATTTACAGATAAGTCATGCATTTTCCTGCAGTGGAAACACAAGGGGGGTTCCCCGGCTGGAAACCTTCTGGTCTCCCATTCCCAGGTCTCGCTCAAGCACTTCCTCAGAGCTGCTTTTTGTTCTCCGACCACACTCGAGACTTGTGGAGGCTGTGTAGGAGCTTGAGGAGCCATTTGCTGTCACGGTGCTATCTCCATAGGTCAAGGTGAGGTCACCTTCTGTCAGGATGAAATCAGAGTCTTCTTCTCTCAGTGGCTCTTGATTCTGAAAGGTACAGTCAACAAAAGGGGAACCTGAGATTTTTCAGAGCTGTGGCCAATCTAACCCTAAATTCTTATATCAAAACAAAGATTTGGGAGGCTGCGGTGATGGTGTAGAAGTTAAGAACACTTGCTGTTTTTACAGAGAACCCAAGTTCAATTCCTAGTACCCAACTAAGGCAATTCACAGCTGCCTGTGATTCCAGTTCTAGGGAATACAAAACTCTCTCTGGCCCCTGTGGATACCTGCACACATTTGGTCATACACATATACACACATACTCAGGCACACAAATACATATATGCATAAAAAATCTTTTTCTTGAAAAAGGATTTTATGAAACCTGTCTGCCTATGCCATTGGTATGGTCACTATATATATATGTATATAAACTAGAGTTTTTCAATCAAGGCAATGCTCCCTGAGCCAGGATGTAGAATACCAGAAGCAGCTTAGATTTCAGTGTCTAAAAGAAGCAAGCAGGCCGGTTTCATTCTCTGCTTCCCCACCCACATAGAAATAATAGGCTCTTGCTCTTTCCTATCTGAGCAGATCTTTGAGGTGGGCCTACTGCCTGTTTTTATATGAACAAGCCCTTCCAGTAGTCCGAAGTGGCAAGGGAAGCCACAGTGAGGATTTCCTCTTGTTTTCCCTCTACTGTCTCCTAGCTTCAGCTGTATGAAGTGAATGAATGAAGTGAGTGTGCACTTTACTGAGCCTCTATTAAATACCTGCTGGAAACCTTACATAAGCTCCCTACCTAGAAAGGGCATGTCACTTTTTGAATACTGTCTCCACCTTTTTTTCCTTTTATTTTTTTATTTTTTTTATTAGATATTTTCTTTATTTACATGTAAATTTCTCCTTTCCCAGTTTCCCCTCCAAAAAAACAAACAAACAAACAAACAAAAACAACAAGAACAAACCCCTGTTGCATCCCCCCTCCCCATGCCTGCCACCCTACCCTCTCCCACTTATTGGACCTGGCATTCCCCTACACTGGGGCACAAAACCTTCCCAAGGGCGAGGTCCATTCCTCCTATTGATGATCAAATTTGCAATTCTCTACTATACACATGCTGCCAAAACAATCAGTTCTACCATGTATAGCCCTTGTTTGGTAGTTGGGTCCCTGGGAGCTCTGAGGGTACTAGTTAGTTCATATTGTTGTTCCTCCTAAGGGGCTGCAAACCCTTCAGCTCCATAGATCCTTTCTCTAACTCACTTTTTTATAGTTTATATTAATTGTACAAAATAACAGGTTATATCATGACTATGACATGATGCCACAAGTTTCATACTTTCAAATTTTGTTTTGTGTATGAAGTTATTATAAATATATAATTAACTTTAGGCTATATGTAACTTTAGGTTATATTTGGGACATACATGAGTTAGGGTTAGAATGGAAATAATGGAGAATGAAGACCTTGGGGCTCTCCAAGTAAATTTCACCAATTAAAAATATACTATAGGTGATGCGTCGGAACATAAAACCACTGTCAAATGGCCATAAGACCCACCCAGTCAGCAGCCCTCCCCTAGAACTAACTAGAGAAAGCCCCTTTATCTCTCTCAACTTTGGATTCGTCAATTAACACTGTAAAGGCTTTGCTTTCACTCAACAGGAGGCCTTGACATATCTGGAGGGAGCTAAGATGCTGGGTAGAAGAACCTCAGCCCAAATGAATAGCAACAGTAGTAAGCTCTTCCCTTGGTAGTTCAAGACTGGATGGGTGTGTGAACCCCAGAGCCCAAACATTAGTCCTAGACCAAACCTTGAGTAGTCTCTTTAAGTGGTGAGAGACATACTTGATGTACATGACTGAGTTTGTACAGGTCTTGATTCATATGACTGAATCTTTCTGAGCTTATACTGTCATCATTCTAGTCTGCATATCCCTAATCTCTAAGCAAGGGAACAATTAGTAAGCTTCAGATTACAGGAGGTTTTTTTTTAATGGCTCAAACATTTGGTTTAAATGTCCCCATCACAGCATTTTGTATTTTTCCCCCAAGGCTGGGAATGGAACCCAGGGTTTCATAACCACCAGGTATTCATTCTTCCATTGAAATACATTCCCAAAGGCCTATTTTCTTGTAACTTGAAGTAGTCGATTCCAGGAGTCACAAGAGAAGTTTTGCTTGTACAGGGCAAAAGGAGATGGGGTACTGAAAGGCTCAGACATCTTTAAGACACAGCAGGTGAAAACATGAGGAAAAGACTGAGGCATAATTACATTCTTCCATGGCACAACTCACTCTCCCAAAGAAACAGCCCAACTTCTTTACAGGTACAAAGTTCTGACACCTGTGCCTATGCATTTGTACTGCATGTATGTGTAGGTATGTGCATATATGCATGCACCTGCACATGGAGGCCAGTGGTCAATCTTCAATTGCTCTCTACTTTACCTTTTGAAACAGGGCCTCTCACTGAACCTGGAATCCATTTTTTAATTAGCTTATCATACCATTGAGTTCTAGGGATAGGGTTGCATATATGCACCTTCATGCCCAGCTTTTTATGTGAATGCTGGGGATCCAAACTTAATTCCTCATGCTAGAATGGCAGGCACTTACTGACAGCCTCTCTATCACATTTTCAGTGGTTGTCCTCCTCTATGTGGGATGAGAAGGAGCACATACTACACAACAGCACTGGGTTTCAGATGCACTGTGACTTGGTAGATGTAATCTTTGTTCTCAAAGGAAGAGTGTGACATCTAAGAAACTGCTGGGGCTGGAGAGTTCTCAGTGGTTAAGAGTGCTGATTGCTCATCCAAAGGTCCTGAGTTCAACTCCCAGCAACCACATAGTGGCTCACAACCATCTGTAACTTGATCCGATGTCCTCTTCTGGTGTGTCTGAAGACAGCAACATTATACTAATATAAATAAAATAAATAAATCTTAAAAGAATTATAAAAAAAAAACAGAGATTGCTGCTTTCATCCTGGGTCTTTGGGTACAGTTGCCCTTATCTAAAATCCCAACTATGGCATGCATACCCCTTTCTATGAATGTGTGCCACCTTTCCTGACTCCACTGACCTATTTGAACTCCTGGAGGGATCTTTTCCCTCAGACCGTGGGGTGGCCTTCTGATTTCTCATCACTGGTTAAGTCAACTGCAGATTTAGAGACACACCTTAAAGTCTGTTTTGTCAACTACTAATCTCAAGGCTACAGACAGCCTGAGTTACCCCTAAGATTGTACTCTCCTCACTATATTGCTGCAGCATTTGCTCCTTTGCAATGTGCTGGGAATGAAACAAGCCTTTGGCATCTATGAGGCTGAACATAAATCTAAGAAGCTATTTTCTCTCAGGATAAGGACATCTTGGAATGGTGGAAGAGAGATGGAAGATGAGGAAGGTCTGTATTCCTTTCTACTACTTCATTGTAGACAACTGCTTGTTCTTCTACCTATCTGTTCTACCACCCACATTGGGAGTGCAAGTTCAGTCCTAAGCCTAACACATCCACAGCAGGAGCATTCTTTTCTTAACTGTGATGACTCCATTTCTAGCACTGGAAAATGGTAAGGCAGGACCTAACCAAGCCAACATAAATAAACTACTTGCAAAGAAATCTTTAATTTGGTGTGCTGCCTTGTGGTTTATGGTATACCATGATGAGCCTTATTTAATCCTCATGGCAGCTAGCACTAGTAGGCCTCACAGATAAGATGGGTTTAGTGGTATACTGTTCTTCAGTAGCATGTGATTGCTTAAATTATAATCTGGTCACTTGCATTCCCAACCACAACTTCCCATACTTATAACCCTATCAAAAGGTTTTCTTGTTACTGTGTGAGACAATTGAACACACACACACACACACACACACACACACACACACACACACACCATTTCTGACTGTATTTGATGAGCAAAATTGATAGATCTGGTGACATTTCTTCCTAAGGAAGAGACTACCCTTTAAGTAGCTCCTACAGGCTTTACTTACATCATATACCTGAGGACTGGTCAGACATCGAGCTAGCAAGCCACACCAGGCAGGGAGAGTGGTGGTTAGTGGGGGACCACTGTGGGTGAGAATGGGCTTCAAGTAACTTTAAGAGGAAAATTAAGGAAAAATGGCTGCAATGAAAGTAATAAACAAAGCAGAATTTATTAAAACCCAAAGAGTAGGCATCTGGAGCTGACCCTGTGCCCTAGCTCTTCATACCCAAACTCCATCTAGAGAGAGCTGGTCTCCCAGGAGTACTAACACACAAGCATACAGGAGGGACAAGCCACAGTCAGAGACAGCAAGAACAGCTAACACCACAGATAAACAGATGGCAAGAGGCAAGTGCAAGAATATAAGCAACAGAAACCAAGGCTACTTAGCATCATCAGAACCCAGTTTTCCCACCACAGCAAGTCCTGGATACCCCAACACATGAGAAACGCAAGACTCTGATTTAAAAATCACATCTCATGATGGTGATAGAGGACTTTTAAAAAGACATGAATAACTCCCATGAAGAAATACAGGTGAACACAGGTAAACAGGTGAAAGCTCTTAAAGAGGAAACACAAAAATCCCTTAAAGAATTACAGGAAAACACAACCAAACAGGTGAAGGAAATGAACAAAGCCATCCAGCATCTAAAACTGGAAATAGAAACAATAAAGAAATCACAAAAGGAGACAACTCAAGACATAGAAAACCTAGGAAAGAGATTGGGAATCATAAAGACAAGCATCACCAACAGAATACAAGAGATAGAAGAGAGAATGTCAGGGATAGAAGATTCCAGAGAAAACATTGACACAACAGTCAAAGAAAATACAAAATGCAAAAAGCTCTCAACCCAAAACATCCAGGAAATCCAGGACACAATGAGAAGATCAAATCCAAGGATAATAAGATTAGAATAGAGTGAAAATTTCCTACTCAAAGGGCCAGCAAATATCTTCAACAAAGTTATAGAAGAAAACGTTCCTAACCTAAAGAAAGAGGTGCCTATGAACATAAAAGAAGCCTACAGCACTCCAAATAGACTGGATCAGCAAAGAAATTCCTCCCACCACAATAATAACCAAAACACTAAGTGCACTAAGCAAAGAAAGAATATTAAAAGCAGAAAGGGAAAAAGATCAGGTAACATATAAAGGCAGACCTATCAGAATTATACCGGACTTTTCACCAGAGACTATGAAAGCTAG
>JADRCD010064435.1:0-19189 GCA_019843815.1 Montemys delectorum | reverse complement strand
TCACCCTTTATCTGAGATAGCACAGCTTTGGTGTGTTCTGTCTTATCTTTAAATGTTAACGTTTTATAAACAAAGTAAGTCATTGAAGAGATTGACAACATTTTCTATGATGATAGTACAGCTAGGAAAATGTTTGGGAATCATATTATCAAGAAGGTCATTTCTTCTCCCACAATATCATTTCCATGGGTAATCAATATGGTATTTTGTTTTTCTCTATTTTCTTTTTATCATTTTACAAATAATTTAGAACTCTGATTTTGAAGACTGAGTGCTATTTATTGGACTCTATAATCCTTAGTGTAGAAGGAAATTCTTGGAAACTTGAACAAATTGTTTCTAAGTCTCTACCAAGCACAAAACACTGTCCTCCATAAATATCATCCAATTGTATAATAAATTAACATAGTTTAAAGCCCATTTTAGTGAAAATTGCATCTGATTCTTTTCCTCATGTAACTTGTGAGACTATTAGCCCCATAAATACTTCTGAGCCTCATATATATTATTTAGGATCAAAATATATATCACCACATACATTAAGGTAATGTAATAGGAGTAAATAATAGAAGAATGGAAAATTCTGAATGTGTGTGTGTGTGTGTATGTGTGTGTATGTATGCTGTGTGTATGGGAGACAATTATATGTGTCTTTCATTACTGAATTGTTTTACTCTATGACTTGGCTTCTGAGGGGTTGTGTTCATACTCTGACTGATTTCAAGACAACGGTGCCAGCCCTTCTTTACAACATTAGCCCTTCTTCTCCACATTAGACTCATTCCATCATTTGGATGTCTGTTAAGGTGATGCTAACCCTTCATAAACTTAAAATGTGAATACCTCATATTTCTAAGTGGGAATGTTGAACTTGTTAGAGAACAGTGAAGATGATTTCTGCAAGGAACAAACACAGACTTCAAGAACCATACACCTTATAAAAGCAAATAAAATTGAATTTCTAGAAATATACAAAACCCATATCTTTAATATGTGAGTTAAGAATCTGGCAGACATCCAGGTCTTGGGAGACTGAGGCAGAATGGTCAGAAGTTCAAGGTTAGCAATACGGCCTATGTAGAAGTGATATATCTCACCTATGCTATGGTAAGCATCCAAAGGGAAAAGACAGGGGAAATGAAACAGGAACAATTATGTCTTTCTTTCTAGGCATACCCAGACAAGCTTTATGGTAGCACTTAGAAAATGTACTAGGGTAGAGAATTCTGGAGAGGAAAAATATGCACATTAAGCTGAATCTCCATTCTGCTGGGGTGGTCACTCGGCCAGATCCTTCAGCAGCACACTTGATCCAAATCATGAAGAGACTCTATCCCTGTCTGTAACCTTAGGGAAGAAGAACAGAAAATTTAAAAGAGGAAACAAAGCAAGAATACAAAAGAATCGTGCATCCATCTAGTTTAGAGAAAATTTATTGAGGCATGGCATCTTAAGAACTCAGGAATTGCTCAGGGAATATTTTGGTTACACGAGACCATAAAGCCACTGCAAATGTTATCCCCTTTACTTCCGACAAGTGACGTCAACCAGTTGTTGACACTTTTCATCTGGAACTAATCTCTGATACAAAGTATCCTTGCAACTGTAGGAACTGATGCAGGAGATATCTTTTAAGGATATGCAGGTGTGGTTCTCATGTTGAGATGCAAAGTAAACAAAAAGATGTGTTTATTACGTAAGGGAGTTTTCAAAAAATTATTCGTATGATTATCTCCCTAGGCAAAGGGTAAAGAAGAGAGATAATTAACATGTTTATGTTCAGCAATGGTATTTGCTTGTAGAATCTTATAAATAACCAGAAATTATTTTGTAGAACTTACTACTCTTTTCCATAGTGCCCCCTAGGTGGTCGCCTATGTCAAGACAAAACTGAGTGTCTCATTCCTGGCTTTGTAAGTTCTATGAGAAGCACGCAACCAAAGAAGTAGCTAATGATACTCTGGTGAAAAGGAGAAAGATAGGTGGCTTGAATCAATGGTGGGAATGACAAACAATGTTTCCCTGGAAACAGAACATCTTGACCCATGACAATGTGTCTGCTATTGAGTACAGACCATTCTCATTAAGACCAAGGAGACGTGGAGAAAGGAAGTACATGCTTGTTCGTGAATACATTGTGGATGCTCACCTGTGTGTTCTCAACTTGGTTATTATTGAAAAAGAGGGAAAATATATTCCTGAACTGATAGATACTAGACTTGTTGTGCCTTACAGAGCTAGAAGAATCTGAAAACCTTTCAATCTCTATAAAGATGATACTTACCAATACACTGTCTAAAAAAAGCCTTTAAATAAAGAAAGTGAGAGCCCAGGACTAAGACATACGAGATTCAGTTTCTTCTTTATATGAGTCCTTCAACAAAAACTGACATTGTTCTAAAGAAAACACACTAAGGAAACAAAGGGGAAGCTCCAGAGTATGTCAAACTTTTAGCCAAGGGAAAGAAGGAATCAAAAGAGAGAAAAAAAAAAGCCAGGAATAGATTGCCAAGAGATGTAGCCTGTTCTCTCTAAGAGCTTCTACTTCTAAAGTTGAGTCCAGTAGAACATGCTGACAGGGGCCTGATATAGCTGTCTCTTGAGAGGCTCTGACAGTGCCTGACTAATACAGAAGTAGAGGCTCACAGCCATCCATTGGACTTAGCACAGTGTCCCCAATTAAGGAGCTAGAGAAAGGACCCAAGGAGCTGAAGGGTTTGCAGCCCCTTAGGATGAACAACAATATGAACTAACTAGTACCCTCAGAGCTCCCAGGGACTAAATCACCAACCAAAGAGTACACATGATGGGACTCATGGCTCCAGCTGCATATGTAGCAGAGGATGGCGTTGTGGGACATCAATGCGAGGAGAAGCCCTTGGCCCTGTGAAGGTTCTATGCCCCAGTGTAACGGGAATGCCAGGGCCAGTAAGCAAGAGAGGGTGGGTTGGTGAGCAGGGGGAGGGAGGAGGGAACAGGTTTTTTTTTTTCCAGAGCGTAAAAGGAGCTATCATTTGAAAGTAAATAAAGAAAATATCTATTAAAAATGAGTAAATGATAAGAACACATTTTAGGCCAGAGGTTTGTGGGTGGGTTGGTGTCCTTATTCCTCCAATGGGAGTCCTTCCTAGCTACAAGAGGTGGCCAGTTCAGGCACCATATCCTCTACTGCTAGGAGTCACCCTCATAGACTCCCAGGGTTCTCCATCCAAGATCTCTGGAATAACCTAATGACTTCCCCAACCCATGGCCAATTTCCATTTTCTCTCCCCTGCTCTCCCTACACTTGTCCACTATATTCCCACTGTCCTATCCATCACCTCTCCTACAGAGTTCCCTCCCTCTATCCACCTTTAATATCTATTTCTCTGAGAAAGATTCAACAGTCTGCCCTTTGGTCCTCCTTTTTCTTTGGCTTCTTGAGGTCTGTAGATTATAATGTGGTTAACCTGTACTTTGTGGCTAACATACACTTGTGAGTACATACCATGTGTGTATTTTTGGGTCTGGATTACTTCCCTCAGGATGATATTTTCTAGTTCCATCCATGTACCTACATAACTCATGATATCTGTGTTTTTAATAACTCAATAATGTTCCAGTATGTAAATAAACCCCACTTGCTTTGTCTATTCTTTAGTTGAGGAACATCTAAGTTGTTTCCAGTTTCTGGCTATTACTTATAAAGCTGCTATGAATTAAGTTGAGCTAGTGTCCTTATGAGATGGTGAATCATGTTTTGGATATATGCCTAGGAGTAGTATATTTGGGTATTGATGTAGGACTATTCCCAGTTTTCTGAGAAACTACCAAATTGCTTTCCAGATTGATTGTACAAGTTTGCACTTCCATGAGCAATGGGGGAGTTCTCCTTTTTCACCACATCCTCGTCAGCAAGTCTGTCTCTTGAGTTTTTGATCTCAACCATTCTGATGGGTGTAAGGTAGAATCTCAGAGTCATTTTGATTTGTGTTTCCCTGAGTACCAATAACTTTGAACATTTCTTCTATTTCTTCTCAGTCATTCAAGATTCCTCTGATGAGAATTCTGTTTAACTCTCTACCTCATTTTTAAACTGATTTTTTTTGTTTTGTTTTGCCTGAGTCTTCTTGAGTTCTTTATGTATTTTGGATATCAGTCCTCTGTCAGCTGTATGGTCAATAAATATATAGGCTCTTGTTTTGTCCTATTGACAGTATGTTCTTTGATTTACAGAAGCTTTTCATTTTCATGAGGTTCCATTTATTGGATTTATCTCATGTGCCAATGTATTCAAAACTGTTCCCCACTTTCTCTTCTATTAAGTTTAGAGTATTCAGTTTTAGATTGAGGTCTTTCATCTACTTGGACTTCAGTTTTGTGCAGGGTGATAAATATAGATCTATTTACTTCCTTCTATATGGCAAACCAATAACTGCCACCAAATTGAGATCTATCCCACATGCAAGAACCAATCTCTGCCACTATCAATGATACCCTATTATGCTTGTAGACAGGAGCCTAGCTAGCATAACTGTCCTCTGAAAGGCTCAACCCAGCAGCCAATGGAATGAGATACAGAGACCCACAGCCAAACATTAGATCGAGCAAGGGGAGTCATACAGAAAAGTTGGGGGGAAATCTGGGGTACCTGAAGAGGACAGGGACTCCACAGAAAGATCAACAGAGTCAACTAACCTGGACTTTTGGGATCTCCTAGATACTGAACCACCAACCAAAGGGCAAACATGAGCTGAACCCAGGCCCCCTGCACATATGTAGCAGATGCCAAGTTTGGTCTTCATGTGGGTCCCACAACCCATGAAAAGATGGGGCTGACCAAAAAATATGTTGCCTGCCTTCCTGTGGATCCTTTTTCCCTAACTGGGCCAACTTCTCTAGCCTCAGTGGGCAAGAATGCCCCCAGTACTGGAATAACTTGATGTGCAGGGGATGGCTGGTGGGGGTGTGGAGTGTGGAGTAGTCTGTGGGGGCATTAGGAGAAGAGAATGGAAGGATGATCACCCTGAGGAGGTACTGGGAGGAAATAGGAGCTGATACTGCAATGTAAAGTGAATAAAGAACTAAATTAATTAAAAAATATAGCAGCACTAAGTCACCTCGATATTTCCAAATATTTCCACAATAAAAATTTCCTAGTTGGTATTTTTGCTTTTTACTTAAAAAAAAGAAGATAAATAATCAAATGTAGAAAAGATCTTACTGACTTTTGGATATAAAAGGAACTGATTTCTGTGTGTTCATGAAGCCTTTCCACCCACTTTGTACAAATTGCTGATTGTCTCAGGAGATATAAATAGAAACTCATCTTCACTTGAGATGTGGCAGTTTGAGTCCTGTAATGTAGGTGGTGCCTTAACCACTGTGAAAGTGGGTCTAAACTACAATCAAGCTATGTTTCTGTGAGAATAATGAACATCCCACATGGTTCTGTCAATGTATCCTCCTTCCCCATTTTAGAGCATTCTTCTCTGAGTGCGTGGGGACTCCCTAGGAATCCCTGGACCCTGAAGCATCAAGTCTCTGCCAGATTAGGAGCATCCTCTCCCCCAAGGAGAGACATGGTAGCCCTGTTGAGGAATGGATACCATAGTCAGGCTACAGTTTTAGGGAGAGGCTTCAAACCAGTTTTTGAGAGATCCACATGGAGACTAAACTGCATGTCTGGTTCATACATGCTATTTTTACTCTTGCTCTATTTCAAGAAGGGTATACATGTATACAATGAAAAATGATTACCCCAATTCCCTCTACAATTTTTTCATGTCCTTCCCCAAATACTCCATTCTTATTTCATGAGTTTTTATTTATTTATTTTTAAATAATACACTATGTTCAGATAGTAATCCCAAAATAGGCATGGTTGTGGGGTGTGGGACCAATAATTTGACTATGGGAAACCTAGCAGAGCAGCATTTTAAATATGATTATGATGATGTTATAATGATAATAATAATGATAATAGTAATAATGATAATAATAATATTTCTTCCCACTAACAACTATCCACAGCTGATAGTTTTCAAAAGGGAGTGGGATGATGTGAAGATTGGGTACTGTATATATCCATAGACTTTGGCTGGTTTAATCTTGTGTTAGTCATGTACCCTGCATCATTTTTCTTTAATTTATACTTTATTTCTGGTTGTGTTTGCATCCTATTGTGTTTCTAAAGCAGTATTTCTTAATCTGTTTGTAGAATCCCATTGGGGAGGTCTCACTCTTTCACAGGGGTTTCCTAACACCACCAGAAAACAGATATTTCCATTACTATTGATAACAGTAGAAAATTCGTTATGAAATAGCAACAAAATAATTTTATGGTTGGGGACACCATAACATGAGGAAACTTTAGGAAAGTGTTATAGCATTAGGAAAGTTAGGAACCACCATTGTTAAAGTATTCCTTGTATTTCCTAGCAAGAAATTTTTACAAGCTAGCGTAATTGCATTAGAATAATTTTTTTATTACTCCTCTTTTTATCCTACACTAGTTACCCACTTACCTCTATGAGACTCTTCTAGATTGTTTTCACAAATATCCATTTTTTTTCAAAGCAGTTATTTTCTGGTCCTTGAGTAATTGTTTCTAATAAATTGTATGATGATTTTGAAAAACTTATCAGAGATGGTTAATACTAAGTATATAAGTATTTTCCATTATTGTTCATTATGAATGTTTACCTACTTATTTGCACAATATATTTTAAGCAATATTACAGAGATTTCAAACAGACATATTTCTAGATAGAATTGATAAGAAATTTTACTGTTTTGATGAGGCATTGAGATTCTTTCTCATGATTTTACATAGTTGGAAAGGGGTGTAAATTTGCTTATGTTATCAAGTTATGAGACTAAGAACATAAAGTTTAAATAATTCTCAGATTATGAACTGATGGAAATAATATGATCTAAACTTCCAGGTAATATCTAGCCCAAAGGTAAGTTGCTGTATCCTCACAGTTGTCTGCATCCAAAGAATATGACTGAATATAACATATTCTTTGTAAAAGAATTAGTTTTTGTCACTTCTAACTGCAAACAGAACAGAAGGAGTGTCATAAATTCCAAGGAGCAAAGCATACTCTTGTCAGCATGCTGTAATCAAAGGAGTGGTTTCAACGTGTCTATGTGAGAGTGTGTGCATTTTTAAGGTCAGCGTAGAGGGTGTTCTTCAACTTGGTCAGTAGAACGTAGGCATCAAGTGTGAACAGGTGAGGCCTGGGCAGTCTTCCTGTGATGGAGATGCTTATAAGGTCTGTGCCTGGTTTTCCACCACTGTGTACTTTATTGCTATTTAAAACTGTATCAACTCTAACGAAAGAATAAATTATTTGTGATTTTTAAAAAAAAATTGTATTATATTTTACATATTGACTTAAATGACAAAATACCGATGCAGAGTTTTAAAATCAGAATGAACTTTCTCCTAATATTATTGCAATTTGCTTTTCCATCATCCCCAGACTCAGAAATTTTCATCAATAATATATGCCTTAGCATGGATGTTATTATGTATGGAAAAATTTTCTTACATTTGGTATCATTTTTCCTGGGATAATAAATATGGCCTCTTTTAGAAAAAGCTTAGTCTTTTAAACATATGTCAGTTCTATCCTTGTAACAGTTTTCTCCAGGCTTTTGAAATGACTTCAAACTCCATTCATTAATAAAGCAAGCAGAATAATTAACTGTATTCATGGTCTTTCCTGTTTCCCAGCCTGCTCCTGGCTCGTGGTAAGGAATTTTATTCTTTTTACTTTTGTTCCAGGTGTATTATAGCTACGGTGCTTTCTTTACAGAGTGTTGTTATGTACGATCTTTCCTTTTTAGCTTTTAAATCAAATAATTTGACAACAGCAAGAAAAATTAATAAGATAAATGAGATTAAAACAATCCCTCTACTTTTTTCTCTTTCTCTGTGTATGAAGCTACTTTTTCTCTACCTAAACAGTTTATCCAGTTTTTAGCCAGTTGACACTGTAATAAACACACATGGATAGAAAGAGCTTAAACACATTCTGTATTTTTCCTATTATTTGTCTTTTGTGATGATTTCTTTTTAAAAAAATTAACTCTCCTTTTCCCCTCCCTTCTCCCTCCCATCCAGTTTCCTCCCTCCCTCTGCCTCCCATGATTATTTTGTTCCCCCTTCTAAGTGGGTTTCAGGTATCCACACTTGGGCCTTCCTTCTTGTTAAGCTTCTTATGGTTTGTGAGATGTATCACAGACCTTTTGATACTTTTTGGCTAATATCCACTTATCAGCGAGCACACACCATTCACGCCTTTCTGGGTAACAGAATGATATTTTATAGTGCCATCCATTTGCCTGCAAAATTCATGATGTCCTTGATTTTAATAGTATTCAATTGTGTAACCACAATATCTGTATCCATTGTTTGGTTGAGGGCTATCTGAGTTGTTTCTAGCTTCTGGCTATAACACTTAGGTGGGAGTGGGTGGTTGGGTGGGGGAGCACCCTCTCAGAGGTGGAAGAGTGAAGAACCCAGGCAGGGGGACTGACTGGGAAGGGGAGCAACTTTTGGAATGTAAACAAATAAAATAATTTAATAAAAAAAATAAGTTCTAATGAATAATTTTGCCAAGCTATCTATTATAGTAAAGATTCCATAGAGGCCTGTCTCTTCAAATGGTGGAAATTTTGTATATTAATTATTTAATGGTTTTAATTTTCATTACATTTGTTTATTTTTGTTTGTGTGTTTGTGTGTGTGTACATGTATGTGTGTGCTGTGGTACAGGTTTGGAAACCAAAGAACAACATTCAGAAGTTGGTTCTCTCCTTCCACCATGTTAATCCTGGATATGCAGCTAAAGTCTTCGGCTTAGAACCCAGTGCCTTTACCTACCAAGCCATTTCCCTGGCCTTCATAGTAAGGTTTCTAAAAACACACATGGTGTTTTAAGATTATAAATTTAATTGCCAATAATCTTTTTCTATGCTATATGAGTCATAATGATATGTCTTCTGGGCAGCAACTGTTCAAGTATCAAGTTTGTTTGAGACAATTCATAGGAAAATGCTGGATTCCCTCCTGACAGGATCAGTTTCTACTAAAAAATCAGTCTCTGCCCTCTCTGGCTTCAGAGTCCATAATAACAATAAAAAGGCTAATCATGGAGTATTAGGAATGAAGGGCCTTAAAATAACACTAGAGGTTTGATTGCATCAAGTTGTGAATGACAAAGTTAAAGTTATAGGGAACATAAGAGAAAAATACTGTTAAAAAAGCTTATCAACTTAACAATTGTTTTAACCTTCAATTATTTGCTCTTTTCTTCACTTATTTTTATCTATATTCAAAAAGATATTCTATTGATCATCATCAATTACATGTATGTTTTCAAATTATTCATTATTCACTTAAAATTATCAAATTAAATTCTGTATCAATTTTACAAGATATACCACATCTCTGAAATTATGCTGTTTTATGAATGGAATTTGATTAAAATAGACAATGGTAACTTATTCCTATATGTTGAAAAATCAGTTATACTGTGAAAAAACAAAACGAAATGCAAGCTACTTCTGTAATGGTTTGTTATCTATGCTTACAGCCACTTTTTACTGCTCTGAAGCAAAATCAGTCATTTCTTTTTGGCTTCAAAAGCTCATCACGCTCATATATTCAAAGAAAGCATGTGAAACAGGAGACTCATCCAGTCTATCATAATCCCATTCTTCCCTACAATAAAGCATCAGGCTCCCACTTTAACTCCATACTGGAAAATTGAATAGCCCTCTTGTCTGTCAGCTTTTTTTGTATCTAAAATATCCTAAATCAGTACATGTGTTTAAATATCTGTATCTATACAATTATAGAGGTGCAAGTTTGTCAGATCACATGAAGCAGCTTGATATAATTTACTATGTTGTAAACTTTATAATTTTCATTATATTTAAGTTATTTATTCATTATTAATTTACTCTCTCTCTTTCATGTGTGTGTGTGTGTGTGTGTGTGTGTGTGTGTTTGTGTGTGTGTGTGCTTGTGTGAATGCCATGGCTTCTATGAGGAGGTCAGAGAACAGCTTTCATGAGTTGCTTCTCTCTTTCCACCATGTGATTACTGGACATTGACCTTAGGTGATCAGAAGTAGGAATGAGCATCTTTAACTACTGAAGCATCTTACTGGCTCAACTATATCATCCTTGCTTTCTGTCCTATAGTTGAGTGTTACAGATGTGTAAATAAAATGTTTTTGACTAATTGAACTCTTCTTCTGATCCCAACTGTTGTCATTTCCAGGTAATTTGCAAACAATGACGCCAGCAAGACCCTTCTTTTTCGTGTGTGTGTGTGTGTGTGTGTGTGTGTGTGTGTGTGTGTGTGTATGAGATAAACTTTAGCATCACTTCTTTTAATAATGTAAATAGAATTCACATCGGGTAAGTTTTTCTTCTTTGTATTCTAATCATGTGTATTAGATGATGCAAATAACATTTATCTTTAATTCTTTTACACTGTTATATCTTGAAGCTCAGGCTAAGTGTTCTGGTATGAAGCCTTGCTTTAGCCATATTCCTTAAATTCTCATAACATATTTCTACCATGGATACTGGCATGAGTTACACTTAGTGCCTACTATTACTAAACTTGTTGTTCAGGTGTACAAGGTTTACTTTTACATCCAAAAAAAAAAGTGAATTCTTTGGAAAAACACACTATTTTCTGCTCCGTGGGCATTCCTGAGCTACGATATCTTCACTTTGATGTTGTTATCGTCTAGTAGGCTCAGTGGGTTGATGGATGCAGATTTGAGCTGACAAGAGTCAATGCTTAAACCATGTCACAGTTCTCTTCTTATTTCTAAACACCATATTGCTCTTTCCCTTAATTGATACTTTGTACCCCTTGTTATGTGGTTAGTTTCTCCCTAGAAAAAAACATACTAATATATGCTCAATTTTCTGTTCAAAGATTGCATTTCAGTTGAGAAATCCATTTAAGGATCACTCTTTTATTATTATTATTATTATTATTATTATTATTATTATTATTATTATTAATTCCATTCGTTACATCTCAAATGATATCCCACTTCCTGGTTACCCCCTCTCCTATCCCCCATTCCATGATATCCCATTTCCTGGTTACCCCTCCACCAACCCCCTGTCCCACAGGGCAGCAGCCACAAATGCAGATGGATCAGCCAGGAAGGCCTTGACCTTTTTAACAAACGGGAAGGTGTACTCAGTCTCCATACACAGAGCCAGGATTCGCTTTTACTCATTGATGATGGAGTGCAGCACCGAGACAAGAGTTGAGTACCTAACCTTCCGACAGACGCTGGCCACATTGTAGATTCCCTATAGGAAGTAAGAGCGCAGAGTCCGTCCTTTGATGTCCAGCACTTCAGGGTTATAAATGCTGTCATTGTCAAACACCTGCTGGATGATCAGCCCAAAGAAAAGGGAGATGTTCAGTATGTTCAGCAGTGTGGCTTCATTGGCTCCTACGCTGTCTCCTGTTTTTATCAGCTGCACATTACTCAGAATTTCAATGGTACCTCTGGAAATTTTAATGGCAATGCCTGAAGCTTTGAAGGAAGAGGTCTTCTCAGGCCCCACACTAGTGTTCTGAGCAGACACAGTGACCTCACATGGGGCGATGGCACCAGCTCAAGCAGCAGCTAGCACCTTATTGGCCAGAAGCATATCCCTAATTCCAGTGAGGTCTTCCTTGGTGAACGAGAAGCATATGTTCCCCGGGATGTGAGGCAGCAGTTTCTCCAGTGCCGGGTTGTTCTCCAGGTGCCCTCCTGATGGCTTTGTGCATCATAGTATTCTTGCTCACCAGCACCACAGCCCTCCCTCGGAGGGGCATGCAGATCTACTGCATCTGCTTGGAGCCCATATCGCTCTGCTCCAACAGTGAATAATTTTGGGTAATCATCTAAAAGCTGGATTATTTTAAGGAAATAGTTGCCTACCAGGTTGCCCTGTCTTCCCTGGGCAATAGGCAGTGTGCCAGGGATTGCCACTCGTGGTTTAAAGACGATGTCACCCTGATGAGGACGCCTAGCCAGAGTAGAGTGCTCATTCTTAACAGTGATATTTCAGGCTCCATGATGAGGCTGCAGGGGATTTGTTGGGTCAGATGATATTTTCCAGCAATGTCCAGCTGTCATCTACTAGTTTAGAATAAATGAATCTCACTTTCTTCTTTGTTTTTTTTTCCCTTTCTTTAATTTTTTCAAAACTGAAGAAAACTCTGTCCCTGAGCGTTTTTCTGTGAGTTTCTGATAACTGACATTAATTCATCATAAATGGTAGAAATCGTATTCTATGCTGCTCAAAATCTGCTGGTAAATCACAATTTGATAATCATCGTGCAAATTATGGTTTGGCAAACACCATTTTTGTCTACATTTTCATAGCTCTTTGATCCTATTAGTTTGCACAAGTAGATCTGTCATTTTTTTTTTTTTTTTTTGGTTATGTACAAAGATATCTCATGAAAAGGTCAGGTCACATTTTCTACCTGGTAGGTAAAACTGCTTTGAGATTGTGATTACCTTTCTTGACTTACAAGTTTTAGTATATTTTTTAATGATACATTTAGAGTAATAATCACATTAAGTTAGTTAAAATAAGTAGATTCCTTAAATCATATTCTTTATCTACAGAAGGAATGCATAGTGATTTTAGAACGTTATTTCCCCAAATTTTACTACTTTTACAAATCAGAGAAAATGTTACTTCAACAAAATACTTTATGTATAATATTTTGATTTGGGAAAAATAGCATATATGTTGATAAACTCTATTAAACATCACTAAGCATTGTGTTTTCCTAAGATAGCATGGAGAAAAAAAAGTCACAAAATGCCTAAAGATCATGTAAAAATACACTTTCATTTTCTTAGAGATAAAACACAATGTAAAATGTTAGAAATTTTATATAATTAGCTTAAACTCAACCCTGTATCTTACTGATGGTGTGAACTTGGGAAATAGACCCCATTTCTGCCTTTCTTTGAACTGTCTATAGCATCAAAAGTTCTAAAACCAAATGAGGTTATGTGTTTCCCAAATGAAAACTGAAGGTTTCATTGGCCCTTCTAAATTCCACAGTTGTTTCCATGGGGACTAGAATATCCCTGTCTAGTTACTGTTGTATTTTGAGGAGATTTGTACAGAACACATATTTGTCAAGGACTCTGGTGTTTTCAAGGTGGTCACTGTAGTGGTGTTTGTGAATCAGCAGCTTGAAGAGTGAAATTTGTGGCACATGGAGAAAAAAACAGAAATAAACTGCATGGAAATGCAGAACGATCAGCTTTGCTGTCTGACAGATACGTTAGATTTAGCAAAATATATTTTTGGCAATCTGATGAGGAGTGAGGGCAGCTTTTTTCTTGATCAAAAATAAAAATTTTGCAGCATTTATCAAACAGCTTGTTTATTCATTACATTTGTTCTTGTAGTAAAATTTTATTATTTCCTTTAAAGTAGCAAGATACTAGAGACATTGAACTCTTTTCAAGAATATAATAATTTTACTAGTTATAGTCTTTCCCTCTAAGCCCTATCATTCTCTCTACTACATTTAAGATCAGAAAGGACAAAATTGTTACTTGTGAAGAAATGAATGGAAAGAAAAGTTTGGGGAAGTAGAGGGCGGAAGAGAAGTGGTGGGGATATGTCTATTTCCATTTTAGGAGAGGTGGCTGAGATTCTTGTTGCTGGGTAAGGAATGGGTAATTCAGACAGGAGCCAGATAAAGAGATACTGAGCAAAGTGGATCTGCTGACTTTTAATATTATCCAGTCTGCTTTTGACAATGTCCTCACTAGAGCAGTGTTACTTTCTTGTGCTGAGTTTTCCTGACAGCAAAATGCCTATTTGTGTTGGGAAAAAAAAATAGCTGTCTTGGCATGTTTTAAGGTTTTCCTCTATGGACTTTATAAGGAAAAATGCCCTTAATTATTGAGACGCTGCAACATCTGAGTGTACAAAGGCCAAACTTTTTGATTCCTAATAGAGAAAATAAACCATACATTAGATTTGGGAAACAACAGGAGTGTACAAGTTCACAGTGTTTTTGAATGGGGACATAGTTCAGTATTATACTTACTCTGCTCTTCAGAATTTAAACCTCATCATGAAGAATATAAAGTGCGCTAGTCAGAAAGTGTAACGGGGCATGGAGAGGTGTGTGGCTCTGAAAGATAAAACTAGAGCCACTTACAGAAAGTAAAGTGTTCTGTGTTTCAAGATTAACTTCTAAAAAATGCAGTTTTTGATGTTGGACAATGTAAAGATGGGGGAGTAAGTTTTAATTTTGGCTGGAGATCATCTTAAATGATTTTATGATAATAAAAATAATCAATGTTGAGGAAGCATCACAGACATTCCTACTGACCAAAAGCATTTCATTTTCCCCAGAATATTTTGATTCTAAGAGTACCTTTCCCTGAAAGCATGTCTCATATTAATGAGGAATATTGTAGTCTATGTATCTCAGGATTTTAAAGGGACATGGTATTAACTTTATAAATGAATCTCCATTTCCCATCTGCACAAATGATTTAGGGAATATTAGATTTATTGTTTACTTATATTTTCTTTCAATTTCTTAGCATTACTCTGCAGCTGCTATTGGCTCTGGCCTGATACAGATTAGACAATACAAAAACATCTCTTTCTAGATTCTTGGCTGTGGATTGAACAGCTTGTGCTGTGAAAGAAGATTCTCTTTTATCTATAAGCAAGAAAAAATTCAGTAGTTCAGTAATTAACAATACTCTGAAAATATTTATTTAAGTAGTTGAAAATAAGGTATTTGGGGTGAATTTGAGACATTATGTTTTGCATGGATGGACTTTTAATGACCATAGCTAGCATTGTGGGACATTTACTGCACCAACTCATACATTATTATTTTAATGTCAAGTACAAGTTATGGAGGTATTATCATCATCTTTTTAGTAGACAGGGGAAATCGAACTTAATAATATTTATTTGGTAACTTTTTCATGCCATCCAAAATTCAAGATCACTACTAATCAAGTTTTATTTCAATCTCAAACACTTACTCTTGGTACAGTGATATAGGACTTCTGCCTTTTAAACATGAGGCCCACATAAAGTTACAAAAAAATAGTATAGTTATAATTCAATACAAAAATGGAGAGACTGCTGTTTATTTAGAAAGCATAAATATATCTATAGTAAGCCTTTACAGGACATATTTTGAATACAATTAAATAGTTTTCCAGCTGTAAAATATTTGTTCAACAGGCCTAACTGATCAGAAATAATTATGGGCTACTTAGTATCAGCATAGAGTTGAAAGGAATTTGATATTACATTTCTCCTCACGTACAAAGTTTTCCATATGACCAGGAACTTTATAGAGAGCTTAGAGGTGCGTGTTTCACTTTCCCATTTTCTTGATTTGCTATATATGTTTACCTATCTTCTGACTCCATGGCGACAAACCAAATTTTAGATAATATTTCTCTTCTTTAGTTTTTTTTTTATAAAGAAAAACCTATGTTCTCCAAAAAGCAGTTCAGAGTATCCTCATCAAATAGTAGGCTCTCTGCGGTCAATAGGACACCTTGGCTTTGGCTCCACTTCTCATTCTTTTTCTAGAGGAAGACGGCATCATCTTTCTCATAGTTCAGGACTTCTGAATGTTAACTGGAAACCCCTATGTAGCCTCATAAACTAGATCTTTAGTTACTGAGATTTTACTGTGGATTGCAATGTTTTTCTCCTGGCTCCCCCTCTCTGTCTCAGCAGTGATTCTCAAATGATGTGTTTTAACACTAGGGAAGCAGATCCCAAGGTATCCATTAATTTTATTGAAGTTATATAAAGTGATTTCAAGTTTATAGTTTAGATTTTGTTATTCATACAGCAACATTACCTTTATTGTTCTTTACTAAGGTATTTCTCAGATTAGAAAGCAGTATGAATTCTATGAGTCACACTTTTAATCTATATAATCAGCCCTTACAGTGACCATAAATGTGTTTGATATTAGATAATTTATTGTTGCAGCATTTGAATAGCATTCTCTTCCTGTCTTAATGTCAGCCTTTGCTATATGATTAACAAATATAGATACATTAAAAAAAAAGTCTAGGTTACCTATCAACAGTATCCCTGATATCAGGCTTTCTGAGGAAAATCAGTAAATTGAGGTGGTTGTTTTAATAATTTTATTTAAATAATTTGTTGTGAGTGTGTGTAGGGGATAGTGTTGCCCATGTCTAGGTTCTCAGAGGAACTTTCATTGGTTGTCTTCCTCGTGCCCATGCTTTGATTGTAACACTGGACATTTGGTAGGACATAGAGAGTGTACTACAGGAATTTGAAACCCTGGAGAAATCCCTAACTCATTATGAACCCATTATTAACTTCCATCCACAGTGCCCTATTATGCAGTTGCTCGTTTTTTCCCCACCAAGAGTGTATATTGCAATATAGCTGTTGTGAAATTGTTTCCCCTGTTTCTTTTGAGATGTAAATTCCTTAGAGACAGAGACTTCACTATTTGGATTGCCTCATGGTGCCCTGTAAATCGCTCTGTGCACAATAACTGCACAGTGGTATCCACTGAGCAAATATTGCCACTAATATTATCGTGAATTATAAAACACATAAGTAAGAGCTTATGATAGCTAATAGATCTGAGTTCTTTTAATATTTTGAATACATAAATAGTTTCTAGGAAAATTTATTTTGAGTTGATTTTTGATAATTTGACAAGATTTCTTAACACACTCCAACTTAGGCTTTGTATAAATAATAAACTCTAAATAATTAGCACTTAATTCTTAATTTTCAAAATGAATATAGAAAACGTATTAAATATGTTCATGGACAAGTGAGATAGATGCCTTAGAAAGTAAATGTTCTTGCTTCCAAACAGGAAAAATTGTGTTCAGTTTCAGGAACCTAGATGGTAGGAAAGAAATGACTTCCAAATGTTTTCCTCCAAACTCCACATGTGCACTTTAGCTTGCCCCTGTGGACATATGTGCATGCGAATGCACACAAATGCATGTGTGCTCTCTCTCTCTCTCACACAGAGGCACATATACACACAAATTTAAAACTGTTAAAACAATCATATAGGGAGTCACAGTGATTTAATTCAATTTAAAACCTCCCCAGTATTCAGAAAGCCTTGCTTTACTAATATCTTTAGCATTTTCCTTTTATAATTTTACTTGGATTAATAGCCAGCAAACATGGTTTGGTTACATTATGAAAGTACTTGGAGAAAAAGTATTGACTCTAGTAAATAAATCACACGGACACAAGTCTTTATTTTGTTCTTAACTGGCTCAGTGATTTGGGGCTGTTGTTTTAGCATCTCAGGACACATGTTTCTAATATTCTTGACTGCAGACTGAGTCCAATTCTTCAAGGCACAGGTGTTGGTGACTAAAAAAAAAAAATTCAGTCTAATTGAATTCTGGTTAATTTGATTTAATATACAATGAAAGTAAAGAATAAAAAGATTACAATAAAATAAATATACTATGACAAAGCAGTTTGCATTAACTTGAAATGGGAATGATACAATATTTTCGTATTTTATTCTCAATAATAATATAACATTGGTCCTTTGAACAAAGAATGAAACATCTCAATAGAACATATGCTAATTTGACTTTTCTTCCACACAAACCCCATCAAGACCTTTTCAGTCAGGAGCACAGTTTTTATTGAGAATTCTCCTTGATTTGTGTGTCATGGTAAATGCAAGAGATGTAACGATGCAAACTCGGTACCAAAAGTGAATTCCTTAGGTTCTATTATATGATTTTTTTGTACCAGGAAAAGTCAGTTTATTGCCAGTCAACAGAAGGTAGTTTAATAATTTCATATGCAAAATTAATATCATCTTGTACTTTACACTATGTGTAAGGATTAAATTTAATCACACAAATAATATAAAATATAATATAAAATTTCCAAAGGAAAGCATAAGATCTCGGGTTAGGTAAAGATCTCTTAGATGAAATAACCCAAAGCATAAGCTATAAAGAGACAAACTGCTAAACAATTCTTCTGCTACAATAGTAAAAATCAGAACCATGGAGTGAAAGAAAGCAATTAAAAATCATAAATCTAGGAATAAACTTTACTAGAATATGTAAAGGCATTTCAAACAACAAAGGAAGACTTGCCTGTAATAAGTCGGAAAGAAACTGACATAGAGAAGCTGAGAGAATTAGATTGCATGGAGAAAATCATAGGAGTAAAAGACTGCCGAATGATTCTTTCCTTGTAAACGTCTAGGAAAAATAGTTCCAACATCAATATTACTAAATATAGGTCAATGGTCTCCTAAGGAAAGGGAAAGAGTGGAAGAACCAGGAGTCATGAAACAGTATACGGAATCTTTAAGAATTATGAATGATAGTGTCTAGTTTGTGGCAATTATTACTTATATATACTTTTTTCATTTTTTATTAGATATTTTCTTTATTTACATGTAAATTTTCCCTTTCCCAGGTTCCCCTCCAACAAACAAACAAACAAACAAAAACAACAAGAACAAACTCCTTTTGCCTCCCCCCTCCCCATGCCTGCCACCCCACACTCTCCCACTTATTGGCCCTGGCATTCCCCTACACTGGGGCACAGAACCTTCACAAGGCCGAGGTCCTTTCCTCCTATTGATGATCGAATTTACAATCCTCTACTATACACATGCTTCCAGTACATTCAATCCCACCCTGTATAGTCCTTGATTGGTGGTTGGGTCCCTGGGAGCTCTGAGGGTACTAGTTAGTAATTGTTGTTTGTCTTAAGGGGCTGCAAACCCTTCAGCTCCATAGAACCTTTCTCTAACACCTTCATTGGGGACAGTGTACTCAGTTCAATGAATGGTTGTGAGCCTCTACATCTGTATTAGTCAGGTATTGTCAGAACCTCTCAGGAGATAGCTATATGTTTGTCCTTCCTTCAGTCTCTGCTCCATAGTTAATCTCTGCCACTCTTTCTGTGTGTGTTTGGTTCCCCTTTTTAAGAAGGAATGAAATGTCTACCTTTTGGTCTTCCTTCTTCTTAAGTTTCTTGTGGTTTGTGGGTCGTTCTTCCTATATTCCAAACTTCTGGGCTAATAACCACTTATCAGAGAATGCATACCATGTGTGATCTTTTGTGCTTGGGTTACCTCACTCAGGAT
>JADRCD010064430.1:0-11060 GCA_019843815.1 Montemys delectorum | reverse complement strand
GGGGGGGATAGCTGGCGTATGTTATGAAGAGGTGGGAGATCATGGGAGTATGGTGGCCACTCAGAGTACTATTGATGGACTTCGTGCTTGATGACATCATCATAGCTTCCTTCTCACTCTGTCTCTTACAGGCTTTACTCATCTTGTCGAGTTCCTTATACATGTCACCCCTCAGAGACCTTTCCTTGGGCCATTTTTCTGCCATCGCAGCTGTGACAAGTCATTTAATGGTGTCAGGTGGGATAGACCAGCTCCCCCCTGAGACTCTGTAGACAGTCCATGTCTCGGCTACATGCCTCTCGTCCCTGAGCCTGAGGCACTGTTCTCTCAGAACCAGAATCCATCTGACTCATCTTCCTTCCTCAAGACAGTGGTGGGGGTCCCAGGTCAAAGACTTCAAGGAAGCGGGAACCCTTGGCGTGTCTAGTTCTGTGCAGCCTGATGGGGAGTGGTATATTGTTGGAGGTTGTTTCCAGTGCTTGGATTCTATCAGGAATCTACATGTCCAAATGCTAAAGGTCCTTGTCCCCAGTTGGATTTTGATTGATTCATAAAGATGCCATCGGCTAATGACTGGTCAAAGGGAGATGGGCAGGACCCTTAGAGTTGCTTGGGCTAGGACGCAGTGGGCAGGAGAAAGGAATCATGAAGCAGTGGAAGATGGGTGGATATAGTTGCTGCAGGAGAGTAAAGCCAACCAGCTATGTGAGAATTCAGGTGAGTGGCCACTGTCCACTTCCCCAATTGGGCCTGAGGTAGCAGGGGAAGGTTTCAGAGTGCCCAGCCTTTGAGGTAGCCAAGGAATTTTAAAATTAACATGCCTGTGTGTGTGTGTGTGTGTGTGTGTGTGTGTGTGTTCCATTCTCAAATCCAGATAACTCCTATTCAAGTGCTCATGTACAACCCACCAGGAGGTAATATGTCCCAGTTAGGGTTTCTACTGCTGGGATAAACACCATGACTAAAAGCAGCTTAGGGAAGTGTGTTGGTCTGAATGAGAATGCCCCCCCCCCCGTAGATTCAAATATTCAAATGCTTTGTCCCTAGTTGATAGAACTGTTTGGGAATGATTAAGAGGTGTGGCCTTGTTGGAGGAGGTGTGTCACTGGGGGTGGGCCTGGAGGTTTAAAAAGCCCACACCAGATCCAGTCTCTCTCTGTCTCCAACTTATGGATCAGGTATAGGCTCTCAGCTACTTCTCCAGTACCATGCCTGCCTCCCTGATGCCAAGCTCCCTGCCATGATAGTTATGGGCACATGACACTGTAAGCAAGCCCCTATTAGTGCTTTCTTTTGTAAGTAGCTTTGGCCATGTTGTCTGTTCCCAGCAACAGAACAGTAATCTAAGGTAGAAGTTGGTACCAGAAGTGGGGTATTGCTGTGACAAGCCTGACCATGTTATTTGTTGGTAGAGTGTAAACTTTGGGACACTGAATAGTGTCCAGTTGAATGCTGTGAGTAGGAGCCTGAATGACAGGAGTCCTAAGAGCACCATGGCCAAGGGAAGCCCAGCTCAGAGGGTCAGAGGAGAACAATACCAGTGGCTAAGTCAATAGCCATTGTTTTGATATTTAGCAAAGCATGTGGCTGCTTTCTGGCCTTGTCCTAAAAACCTGAGGCTAGATTAAAGAGTTTTGGGGGCTGGTGAGATGGCTCAGTGGGTAAGAGCACTGACTGCTCTTCCGAAGGTCGTGAGTTCAAATCCCAGCAACCACATGGTGGCTCACAACCACCCATAATGAAATCTGATACCCTCTTCTGTGTACTCATTCATAATAATAAATAAATCTTTAAAAAAAAAGAGTTTTGGATCAATGTTGTTGGCAGAGGGGATTTCAAGACAGCCTGGTATTTATTAACTGGGATATGTGGGTTTTAGTAATCACTCTTAAGCAGATCTACAGTGAAGAGGAGCAAGCAGGTTGAGGAGAAAAAGAGCATCAGAAAATGTAATGTTAGGCCGGGCGGTGGTGGCACATGCCTTTAATCCCAGCACTTGAGAGGCAGAGGCAGGTGGATTTCTGAGTTCAAGGCCAGCCTGGTCTACAGAGTGAGTTCCAGGACAGCCAGGGCTACATAGAGAAACCTTGTCTCAAAAACAAAAAAAGCAAAAACAACAACAACAAAAAAACAGAAAAATGTAATGTTGGAGGCAAGCCTGCTACATGAAATAAATGGAGTGGTACCCTCGGGGCAAGACCCACCCATCTAATCCTGCAACCTGTGTAAAAAAGATTATGCAAATATAATTCAAGGAGGTAGGCTGGTTTAGCCGAATTGAAGTGGAAACTTCTGGTTTCTTTGGAAAATCGGTTGTGCCCCGATAGTATTTTGCTGGGGCAAACATGTGAAGGAGTTTTCCTGAAGTAGACACAGGTGAAAGGATGTTCCATTACAGCAAGCACATGAAAGGACAAGTGATGAAGGATTCTTCGCTGACGACACACATGTATTAATTTTCCTTACATGCTATGTTAAGCTCCATTTGCTATGACTCCAACTCCATAGAGAGAAAAGCACCACAAACTTCCGGTGGGCACGGTGGCGGCATCTTGCCGCTTCTGCAGACACTGGTGGGTTGGCAGAGTGACGTCAGCTGATACAGACTCACGAGGCTGAGTGCCTTCAGTTCCGTTGTTTGTGCCCCTGCCCTGTGAGGACAACAACAGTTTACAGCCTGCCCTCCCAGACACCTTGAGCTGTCCCTTACCTTCCTAGTACTGTTCATCTTGTCCTCTGTCCCAAAATCAGTCCCACTGGCAGGGATTCACGAAGCCGGGCAGTTGCCTTCTAGCTTGATCCCATGGGAACTTTAACAAAGGAGACCTGTCCTGCCCCAGATGGGCACCTGTCTCTTCCCTCCCAGAAAGAGCTGCCATTCATGCAGGTCAGAACTGGTTCTCGTGCTTTGCCGGGGGATCCGGCCTCAGGTTCAGAACACCCTGTTTTGACAGAACAGGACATGAACCTTTTGAGAAATGAAAGGCTCACGTGCTAAGAACCTGTGGCATCTGAAGAGGGGTTCCAGAAGACTCAATTGTGTCCATAAAAATCTTTCCTTCCCTCTCTTGCAGCCTCTCCATTTTCCTGCTCTTCCAGAACACACCACAAATCCAGCCAGCATAGCCTCGGTCCTAGCCTTGCCTTCTCCCTGGTGTGCCTCTTCTCCCCTCCCACAAGCCTCTACTTGTCTGTTCCCATATGAAGAACTTTCTGGATCCCAGTTGTACTGGTTGGTTTTGTATGTCAACTTGACACAGGCTGGAGTTATCACAGAGAAGAGAGCTTCAGTTGGGGAAATGCCTCCATAAAATCCAGCTGTGGGGCATTTTCTCAATTAGTGATCAAAGGGGTAGGGCCCCTTGTGGGTGGTGCCATCCCTGGGCTGGAAGTCTTGGGTTCTATAAGAGAGCAGGCTGAGCAAGCCAGGAGAAGCAAGCCAGCAAGGAACATCCCTCCATGGCCTCTGCATCAGCTCCTGCTTCTTGACCTGCTTGAGTTCCAGTCCTGACTTCCTTTGTGATGAACAACAATGTAGAAGTAAGCCAAATAAACCCTTTCCTCCCCAACTTGTTTCATGGTCATGATGTTTGTGCAAAAATAAAAGCCCTGACTAAGACACCAGTCTACCTTACAGTTCACTTCAGGCTGATTCACCCAAGCTGTAGCTTAAGAACCTAACCAAGCACTTGCCAGTTCACAGCTCCTGTGTTCCAGGCTGGAATCAAGCTGTGGCTTATGCCTGGAATGCCCCCAAAAGACCCCCGAGTTCTAGCAAGGGGAGGCGGTAGACACTTTAAGGACTAGGCTTGGGCAGAGGTCCAAAGGCCACTGATATTGTGCCCTAAAATGGTTTTGGAACTCCTCTCTCCTTCTTGCTCTCTGTCCGTTTTGGTCTTGTTTTGTTTTTAAGATAAGGTCTTATGCTTTTGCTTTGTTTTACGTTGTTTGTTTGCTTTGGTTGGTGGGTTGGTTGGTTTTCGGGCGAAGGCAGTTTGCAACAGGGCTTCTTTGTCCTAGAACTCATTTTGTAGACCAAGCTGGCCTCGAACTCAGAGCCCATATTCTCCTTCCTCTGCCTCTCACATGCCGAGATCAAAGTCATGTGCCTCCTTGCCCTGCTGACAGTGTCTTATGATTAAGCCCAGGTTAGGCTCAACTTCAATTCTCCTGCCTCAGCCTGCTGAGCACTGGAATGATGGCTGAGTACTGGGATGACAGCTCAGCACTGGGATGATGGCTGAGCGCCGGGATGATGGCTGAGAGCAGGGATGACGACTGAGTGCAGGGATGACGGTGCGTACCACTATTCCCAGCTCTCACTCTTTTTTTGTTGTTGTTGTTGGCTAAGAGATGAGTAGGATGCTCCCCTACACACATCCTGCTTCACCTCAAACTCATGATCATGAGCTGAACTCCAAAAGCTGTGAGTCAAAATAAGCCACTTCCCAGGTGTTACAGTTATAGAAAATGGACGCCTCTGGACTCAAACTCCTCTCCCTAGAACCGAAGCTCCAAGACAAAAGGTTCGACTCAGGGATAGAGCCCCTGCCTAGAATCCTCCAATGAGGAGCTGGGCGCATGGCTCAGGGGAGGAGCTCCGCCTAGAATCCCCCCAGTGAGTGGCAGGGCGTAGTCAGGAGTGGAGTCCCAGTAAGAATCCCCCAGTGAGGGGTGGGGTGTGGAAGGATAGTAGAGAGTTTTCAGTTAATCCCCAGAGCCCTCTCTGCCACTTAACACACAGAATCCAAGTTCCTTGGGCCAGGAGTCTCTGTAGTAGTACTTGCGACAACACATATATAGTATCGCTCGGGAAATACACCTTTAGTTACTGACGGTTTCTTACCCTAGGAACTGCTCTCATTCTCCAGGACCTCAGGGCTCTGGCACAAATTATCGTATCGAACGGGACCCCGGCATCCTGTACCATCATTGCCTTTGCATGTAGTGGTCTACACACGCACTGGAGGAATCAGGAGGTGAAGGCAGGAGAACTGAGTCTAAGGACAGTCTGGGCTACAAAGTGAGTTCCTGGCCAGCTTGGGTCCAATATTTCACTGTTACCCTAGGGTGAACTGTGATAGTTTTGAAATGTGGTGCCATTGAGAACTTAAAGAAAATATATATGGGATTAATGTCTCTGTCCTCAGATAAACATTTATGAGAAAGTGGCTGTCATCTAAGTTTAATTCTATCCTTTACAGGTCCAGTCTACCTTGAGGAGGATCAAAATACAGGGATGATTCCCTAAGAGCTTCCAAGGGACGTCACACTCAGTCCAAGCAAGTTCAACAGTGCTTGGACTTTTGTTCCATATGCACATGTTACTATGGATGTGTGTGTGTGTGGATGTATATAATTCTGAGAATGCATGCAAGCTATATCCAACTGGTTTGAAAATTCAATAAGTGAAACATCAGATTTCCCCAGCATCTTCATCCCAAGCAACAAAGTGAGGCACTTGACTCCATCCTGGCAACAAGGCCTGCTGCTTAGCAACCTTGTTATCATAATCTCAGCCCCTAGCAACAGGATCATAACTTTGGTAATAGAACCCAGACACAAGGAAATTGAAACCGTCTCCTAGCAACAGAACCCCAGACCTAGCAACATGCAGCCAATCCCTAGCAACAAGACCTCAGGTTGAGCAGCAGGTCTCCACCCTCGACAACATGGTCCCTGCCCCCAGCAACAGGATCCCAAATCTTGGTAACATGGTCCCAGACCTTAGCAACAGAATTCTAGCCTAGCAAGCCAGTCTCAGCCCCTAGCAACAGGATCCTAGCCTAACAACATCATCCCTGCCCCTAGCAACAGGATCCCATCCTAGCGACACGGTCTCAGCCAATAGTGCCAACAGAGCCAAATCCTATGGTGATAACACATATGCCCGCACAGGGAGACCATGAGTGTATCCCTCTAGGGCCTCCACCCTGACACTGGCCAAAATCCCCTAAGCAAGATTTGTGATTGACAGGGAAATGAGAACCACACTTCCCTCAGCTCCAAAGTCCACTACAGCCCAAGTATCCCCATGTGAGAGTGCTAAGGACTGAACACTCAGGTGCCTGGCTTCCATAGCTTGGTAGGCTACAGACCCAGCATGATGGGGGTTGGAGTTCATCTAAGGGAGTGACATACGTAGGACTCCTGAGAACTGTGGGCTTAGCCGAGAGCAGAAGGAAGGGCTAAGCATGGAAATGTGGATGGGAGGGTGCTTGAGCCCCTAGGTGTGTCCTTGGCGTGTGGGGAGGGCTAGCGAAAGGCAAGCTCTGAGGGCAGGATGTGGAGTCCAGAAGTGTGGCCTTGGATAGATAGGTAAAAAGCCAAGGGAAAGGCCAAACGCTGGTGGGTAGGGTAAAGTGGAAACTTCGAGTTCTTTGGAAAGTTAGTTATGTCAAATGATAATTTGCTGGGGGCACACAGGCGAAAGGATGTCTTGCTAAAGCAAACATGTGAAAGATTGTTTTCCTGAAGCAGACACAGGAGAAAGGATGCTTGATATCACAAACATGTGGAAAGACCTGTGATGAAAGAGTATAAATATGACCCCACGGAGCCGTGGTCTGGTTTGCTCTGCCTCACTATTCTTTGCTAAAGACATGCACGTAATTGGTTCACCTTACATGGCGTTGTTGAGCTCAACTTGTGGTAACGCTGCAATGAGAGGAACTCGCCCAAGAACTGCTTGTAAGGTTCCTGTGACAGCTTGCCGCTTCCACAGCCTCGCCTCAGGCCAGCTGGTGAGCCTTAAGCTTTCTCCAGGGTTGAACTACAGCTGCCTAGTGTCCGCCTGCCTGCCTGGAGGACTGGTCTGCAGCTGCAGAATCGTACTTGGTGTTTGCTGTGGGACTGAACTGCTGCCAAGAAGATCGAGCTCGCCCCCAAAGAACTGTTTCTGAACAGCCCACTTCCCCCATCCTAATAACTTTTCTCTTCCACTACCTCTGCTGGGTGGTGGGATAGAGAGGTTGAACCCTTATTAAAAGTAGTTTGCAAGAATTGTATGCCTACAGTGGGGCATAGAAGAGAGGGAGGGCTCAGAGTTGGTGGCCAGGTGTGGCTGGAAACCAGAATCTACTCCTCCTTTGTAGGGTTAAGATTGGACTAAAGTTAGTGTGGGTTGGGGCTGAGGTAGACGGATAGGATTAGCATCAGGGTTAAATGCCTCATGGCCTCTGCTTTGTGCTCCCGGATCCTGATAACCCTTCTCATTCCTGTGTATAAGTTTATCACCATATGAGTTCTGAGAGGTCCCTGAAGTGGAAATTGTAACTTTAATTTTTTTCAAAACCTATTTTTAATGATGGCGCTTAAATGCTTTAACCTCCCTTGTAGCCTACCACCCACCAGAGGTAGTGGGAAAGAAAGAATACAAGGGAAGTGGACTTGTTTAGAAAGGTTCTTTGGAGCAACTCCCATCTGTGTTGTGTGGAAATCAGCAGTCAGTTCGCAGGTCAGCAGGCAGCGGCAGCTCGATCCACTCACCAACACCTCAGTTACACCGGCAGTCCAGTTCAGTAGAGTCAGGTTAGCAAGCGCAGTGGCACAACCTAACAGACAGCTAGGCCTTAGCCTCAGCTCAAATCAGCAGGGGGGACCTGGAGGAACACCTGGAGAAGTTCTCAGCTGTGCCTCTCTCAGGGAAGCAAAGTTCAGTGAAGACTCGAGAAACGCGAGCGTTACACAACTAGCTGTACCAGCGAGCCAAACTCCGTCTCCGTCATTCTGTCCAGTCCTATTCACACCCTCATGTGTCCTCAGCATGTACATCCAATCATCCTGAGTTCACGGAGTCCCGACAAATGCAGCTCAGCTACACAATGTAAGGCAGACCAATACACGTGTGTCCTCAGCAGAGAATCCTTCATTACATGTCCTTTCAGGTGCTTGTTTTAGCAGAACATCCTCTCTCCTGTGCCTGCTGCTGCTTCACAAGTCCGCCTTAGCCTGTCACGCCTGTGTCCACTTTAACAAAACCTTCTTCACGTGTTTGCCCCAGCAAAACACCGTCCAACTGACTTTCCAAAGAACCCTTAAGTTTCCATTTCAAGAAACTGCTGGTTTCTTTGGAAAGTCAATTATATCAAAGGATGTTTTCCTGAAGCAAACACAAATGTAAGAATGTTTTGCTAAAGCAAACACAAGAGAGAGGCATGATGTTAAGAAGATCCAACAGGCCGGGCAGTGGTGGCACACACCTTTAATCCCAGCACTTGGGAGGCAGAGGCAGGCGTATTTCTGAGTTCGAGGGCAGCCTGGTCTATGGAGTGAGTTCCAGGACAACCTGGGCTACACAGAGAAACCCTGTCTCAAAAAACTAAAAGAAGAAGGAGGAGGAGGAGGAGGAGGAGGAAAAGGATCCAACAGATAGTGGACAACACTGGATGGTATTGGTACACCCTGGCATTCCTTAATGGTCATGATTTGTTATGATTTCATAGAAAGAAATGAACCAAAAAACTTCTGGTGGCGTTCTGGCAAATTCTTGCTGCTTCGGCAGAGTTGAGATTAGCTGACTAGTGTCAGCTAATACAGACTCACATGGAGGAGAAATAATGTTTGGAGTGAGTATAAACAGGACTCAAAGGACAGTGACAATGGTGAGGGGGGGGCTGCATAGCTAGCTTTGCAATATATCTTTGAAGGCACAGCAGAGGACTTCTCCTGATACTCCTGCTGGTCCTGGTCCTGGTCCCTCCTGCTGACTCATGCTGATTCAGCAGAGGTCTAGCTGTTTCTGCTGGAGCATGCCACCGCTGCTGATTTGTGTGTGCTATCCTGACTCCTGAACTGGACTGCTGGTGTATGCGTGAAGTGTTTGTGAGCTGATTGAGCCAATGATGATTCCTATGACCTGAACTGCTGAATTCCTGACAACACAGATTGGATTTGCTCCAAAGAACAACTTCTAAACTTCTCAAAGGTCCACTTCACCTCTATCCTAATAACTTTTCTTTTCCACTGCTGCTGATGTGTGGTGGACTAGAAGGGAGGTTAAAGCATTTAAGAACCCATGTTAAAAGTAGGGTTTGAAAGATCTAAGCCTACAGGTCCCCCAACAGTTCTGGACCAGCCAGGGCCACTGCTGGAGGATGTCCTCAAGTGAGGAGTCAGCATGTTGTCTGCTAGTTTAACAATCAATAGGAGGCCTGAGGTCAGGGCTCCAGGTTGTTCAATCAAGATGGAGGGCAGTTCTGGAATCCAGGCCCTGCTCATGGGTCCCAGTACAGCTGTGACCCCCACCCTCACCCCCCAGCCTGCCTGTTGCAGCTGGCCCCTCCCTCTCTTGAGAGCAGAGGCAGGAGCCACCAGTTATGACTGTAACATGGCACTATGGTCCTCCAGTGTGAGGAGCCACCAGAATTCACCAGAGGCTCCCAGTCTCCCTGTTCAGCTTTCTCCTCAGAGACCAAAGTCCCCATGTGGGATGCTTTTTCTGTCTTGGAGGGGTGAGGGGAGTCTTGTACCTGCAGCCAGACCACCCTATCCCAGGCCAGCAGGTGTCACTATGAACCTGCCCAAGAATCTGTGACACCCTCCGCTGCCCAGCCCCAGCCCAGCAGGCATCCATGGAGTCCACAAAGCCAGAAAATTCCAGCCTCCTGGAGCCTCTGTGATTCCTGAGACCTCCAAGTTCAGGCAATCCAGGGCCAGGTGGATGGCTTTCCCTACCTATCCTCCACAGAGAAGGCAGCACAGAGTTCCTCAGACTGACAGACCCAAGACTGGCGGAGCAGACCTCTTTTCTCTTTTCAGTAATTTGTATCTAATGTGCATCGATTGGTGTTTCACCTGCATGTATATCTGTGTGAGGGTGTTGGGTCCCCTGAGACAGGAGTTATAGATTGGAACTCAGTAACGCAGTTGTGAACTGCCGCATAGGTGTCAGGAATTGTATCCAGGTCCTCCTGGAAGAGCAACAGGCTTCTAACCACTGAGCCAGCTCTGTGAGCCAGCCAGCCCAAGCAGACTTCTCTTCATTGCTTGTAGTTTATTGGCATAGGGTCTCCCACCAGGCCCAGCACAACTTAAAGTTGAGGGTGATTTCAGGAGCACAAAGGCCATGTGGATTGAAGTTGAATGTCCCACTATGCCCCACTGTGGACAGTATGTAACCAGGTCCTGCCTTACGTCTGTGGGTGATCTGTATGGGAGGGAGTATGTCTGTCAGTCTCAACTGTGCAAGGGGGTGTGTCATTTTTTAAGTACTTATTTATTCATTTTTTATTGGTTATTTTATTTATTTACATTTCAAATGTATCCCCTTTCCCAGTTTCACCTCCACAAACCCCTCCTCCTCTTCTCTGCCTCTATGAGGATGCTCCCCCACCCGCCTACCCACTCCCAACTCACTGCCCTAGCATTCCCCTACCCTGAGTCATCAAGCCTCCACAGGACCTATGGGCTCCCCTCCCAGTGATGCCTGATAAGGCCATCCTCTGCTACATATGCAGCTGGGGCCATGGGTCTCTCCATGTGTACTCTTTGGTTAGTGGTTTAGTCCCTGGGAGTTTTGGGGAGGCGGGGTCTGGTTGGTTGATATTGTTCTTCCTATGGGATTGCAATCCCCTTCAGCTCCTTTAGTCCTTTCTCTAACTCCTCCTTTGGGGTCTCTGTGCTCAGACCAATGACTGGCTGCAAACATCCGCATCTGTATTGGTCGGTCTCTAGCAGAGCCTCTCAGGGGACAGCTATACCAGGCTCCTGTCAGAAAGCGCTTCTTGGCATGAGCATTGCCAAGAAGTGCTTGCAGTCCGGTGTCTGTCCGTAGATGGGATGGATCCCCAGGTGAGGCAGTCTCTGAATGACCTTCAGAGACCTTCCTTCAGTCTCTGCTCCATACTTTGCCTGCATTTACATTTATGCACAACATGCATGCAGTGCCCGTGAAGGCCAGAAGGGGGCATCAGACCCCTTGCAACTGGAATTACAGATAGATGTACACCATCATGTAGGTGCTGGGAGCTGTAAGTACTTTTTTTTTTCCTTTTGGTTTTTCGAGACAGGGTTTCTCTGTGTAGCCCTGGCTGTCCTGGAACTCACTCTGTAGACCAGGC
>JADRCD010064415.1:0-12520 GCA_019843815.1 Montemys delectorum | reverse complement strand
TTTTTTTTTTAATGTTAGAAAGCAATTCTTTATTAACTATGACAGGTAGCTTTGCTTGGTATAGTAGACATATACTAGTTTTTATGCTTTTATCACAAAATTCTTATCTTTCTATGTCATTATTCTTTTCACAGTGTTCCACGGGAAATGAATCTTTGGTCTTTTCTTGTTAATGTATGTTTATCATTGTCTGAATTGTCCAATCCTTTACCTTATCATTTTTTCATGTTCTTTTTTATTAGATATTTTCTTTATTTACATTTCAAATGATATCCCCTTTCCTGGTTTCCCCTCTGAAAAAAACCCTTTTCCCTCCCCCCTCCCCCTGCTCACCAACCCACCCTCTCCCATGTCCTGGCCCTGGAATTCCCCTACATTGGGGTTACCTTATCATTAAGACCTAGTCTTCTCTCTCCCCCTTGATCCATTCTGTTAGTGAGGATTTTTGTGGAGCTTTTGATTTGACTTATTAATATTTTAATTTCCCAAGTACTTTTAGTATTTGTTTTTCTTTATTCAATTTCACATTCATATACTGCATTTACTTCTTTCATTTCATTTTGCTATTTGTGTTCTCTTGAAATTTATTCATGAGTCTATATGTAGCTTCTTAGGTTTCTTTGAGTAGCCGAAAAAATTGTTATTTTGAATTCAGTGTCTGGGATTACATTTAATTCACTCTCATTGAAGACCATTACTATGAAATTTTTTAATGTTTAAAATTCACCTTGCTTTGGGTTTTTATGTTTCTTGTGTTTTTGCATTGATTTTGAATATATAGGGTCAGTAATTGGTTAGATTTTTTAAAACTCACCCTCATGACTTCAGGAAAAAGTGACATTCAGAAGAGCATAGTCTATAGTAGAGTTGAGGCATAATTTCCCTCTACTAGATTGCTGCTTCAGCTCTGGTCTCGATACCTGGTACTCCTTCCAGAATAGAATATTGCCTATAAAATTATCATTGTCAACAGGTAGGCCTAGTGTGACATATAGTTTTAAATAAATGAAAAGAGAGAAGTAAAGACTTGTACAAGACCACGATGGTCAAGATTCCTTCATGGGTGGAGGAGAGGCTCCTAAGGTCCCAGCCTAGCTGACAAACTATTTGCAGATGATGGCTCTTGAGGGAGAGAAAAGTTCCTCTTTGTTTCAGACCTAGCCTTTGATAGGATGCTTATGCCACAGTGAATGACCCCACGTGTATGGGTATGAATTGGACTGAGGGGGCTGTAATAATAAATAATGAAAATAAATAATAAAAAGGGAAGCATAGAATGGGAGATGGGCTGGTGGGACTTAGAGGACTGGAGGGAAAAACGTGTGTGCATGTTTGTGTGTGTGTGTGTGTGTGTGTGTGTGTGTGTAAGCTCAAATACATTGCAATCATGTAAGAAATTCTCAAAGATTAAATAATAAAAATAGCTTTAAAAAATGAAATGCCATTAGATAACCTAAAAGAGACATGTCTCTCCCAAGGCTGAGACAGAGATCTGGTAAACCAGGCCAGCATGCGTTCTTTGGGAAAGCATATCAGAAAGAAAATTGAGAAGGAAAGAATAGAGGAGGAAGAAGAGGAGGGACAAGAAGAGCAAATGTCAAGGTTGCCTAGAGTACTTGGATTTTTACTTTTCCAAAGAAATCTGTAGTTTTGTAGACATTTTCCAAATTAAAAAAGAAGAGGTATCAGAGTTATTAGGGGATGAGATTGTTATTTAATAAACATTTTTGAGACAAGTTTCCACTGTGTAGCCTCGAGAATGCACAGAGATCTGCCTCTGCTTCTATGTACATCATTATCACTGTTAACCTGTAGACCTAGTAGAGACAAGGTCCTAGACTCAGGGAATTTGATGACCTTACTCTACATTATTATAAAAATCTATTTTTCCCACTTAGTCACACAATAGCTGCAAAATGCAGGAATGTGTCTGACAAATATGGTGACCACTACATCAACCTCAACCAATCGAAGATGAACAAGGATTTCCATGCAACTAGGCACTTATTTGAAAGTATGTGATTTACACAAACGATGTGGAAATTGATGATCATCTCAGAGGAGCTAATTAGGAAGCAAAAGATGTGCTACAGTAGTTCGATCTTACTCAGGCACTGTGATGGTTCTGTCAAAAAGGCACAACTCCAAACATGACAGTGAACTGGAAAACAGCTGTCAGATGACATCGCAAGAAGTACTGGGCAAGCCAAAAATTCTATTTTGTAAATCTAATAAAAGGAGTGCATATGAACCCTACTATTAAATTAAGAAAAAAAACTGCGATATCACATAGGAAATTCAATAAGCATGTAGATGCAAATGAGAAGATGAAGGGCTGCCAATGTGAGAGCTTATTCAAATGCATTTGATGGTTATTTCACGGAACTAGGGGGTAAAAGAGTTAGTAACATTTTAAAAAGTCACATCTCTTTGAATCTTCTCTACTTATATTTTTTACATGGCTAATTCTTGTGTCAAGCTGATGGTGAGGTAGGAAGGCCACATGCAGACTTTACCATCTAATCTACTTTAATCTTGGTTCCTCTTCATTTTGCTGGCTTTTGATTTTGTTAGAGTGGAGTTAATGCCCAGCTTGCTCACTGGCATGCTTTCAGCTTACTTCCTGGCTCTCAGAAAGCTCCAGATAACCGTCTAGTTGGGTTGGCTTGATTTAGATGGAACTGAAGAATCAGAAACAATTGAAAGGGACCGGAAAGCTAGTTTTCATCATCTACCTTTCATTAGTTCTCCCTAATTTGATACCCCTCCCTTCTCTACTTCAATACGCTCACTGCCACAGTTGGAGAGTAGCAAGATCTAACTCAGACCCACTGCTCTAGACTATTTGCAGATAATTCTGAAGAGGAGGAAGATGCAATTTCCCTCAACATGATTAATTTGGAATGGACACAGATCCCTGTAATGAAAGATAGATTCACAAGAAAAAAAATACAAGCCAGGTGGAGTGGAGGAGTACTTATCTATAATCCTGTTATTCAGGAGTCCAGGACCATCCTGGACTGGCAGGAGTGAGTCAGGCTTATAAACATCTACAGTAACCATACGATAGGGGTAAAGCAACTCACAGCAGTGGGGTAGTTAGGGCCCTGGATTAAGTTGCAGTTCAATAGAGCACAGTATGTTTTAAAGAAGCAACAGGAAAAATTTAAAAAAACCCTTTAAGCTCTAGTCTAGAGGCAGAACTGTCATGAGGAAGATGTTTGTCCACACACGCAGTTGGTGTGGCTGTCTCTTGGCTGGTGAGTGAGCCTTGGGAAGCACTTACACTCAACTTTGCAAAGCTGTCTGGCTTCTGGATGAGCAAGTAATTCCCTTGTGCTTTGATTGTCCTCCTCTCCCTCTTTATACTTGCTGGAGAAAGATTTTGCTTTCTTTCCTAACTTTAAAATAGATTGCCAGACTATTTAAGGCCAGTCTATATTTTGAAAATGAGGTTACATGGATTCACTGAACAATGTTTTCATAAAACCACAATAATTAATAACATTTGCTTTATATAGTCAGTTGGCAGTCTTCCACATAATTAAACCCCCTCTTCCTTGCTGTGATATTTTCCCACACAGAGAAGAACATTAATATATCCTTTCCAAAAGAGGCAAAGCAAACTCTGACCACCATAGAACTTTTCCAATAGCACTGTGATCCATTTCTACTGGATCAGTAGATCAGTGGACTTTAGATTAGTTCCCCAGTCACCAACTGTAGCCCTGGAATGCCATTTAATTCGAGAATGCATAAATTCATCACATTGAGAGGAAGTTTCTACCTTGTCCCTTTCAGGGACTTCAGCACTGTGGGAATACCTGGTCCTGTTTTTATTCATTTAATCATTCAGTCCATAAGGATGCTGGGCATCATCCTCGGTTCAGCGGACACAGTGGCAACCACCGTGGGCACTGTTCCTGTTTTTCTTGAGATTTTACTTGCAGGTACATCCTATGGCCTGGGGCTCATATGTACATCAGAGTAGGTGTGAATGATGCCAAGCACAAAATCCAGTTTACTTAAAATGTGATTTCTTTTTGGTGATTTCAACATTTAAAAATTTTGTATTATTTTATTAATGTGTACTTATATATTATTTACTTATTTTATCTATCTATCTATCTATCTATCTATCTATCTATCTATCTATCTGTATGTGGCTGTGTGAGTGAATGATCTATGTATGAAAAAGCACTCAGAGGCCAGAACAGAGCATCGGATCGCCTGGAGGCAGAGCTCCAAAGGTGCCTGTGACCTGGGCACTGGGTTCTGAGTATAGAGCTCTGGTCCCTAGACACTGAGCCATCTCTCTAATTGGGTGATAATGTTTTTTGATCACTCTGTAATGTGGTTATTGTGTGTGGATTTTGTAGATGATAACTTCCTGTCATAATATCAAAAGGTTGGGTGTGTGCTTGAGAGCTAACACAGGAAAAAAATTCTAGGACAAGCCAAGGCTGGCAAGTTTGATATCTGAAACCTACATGACGGAAGGTGAGAACCCTCCCATAGGCTGTCCTTTGAATGCTCCACGCAGAACATGGCACACATATGTAGCACCCAACCAAGTAAGTAAATGTTTTTTTCTTTTAGTTCCACTGCAATTGACATTATGAAGGAAATAAAAAGGGCTCTGAGGTAGAGAGGAATGGACAGAAGAGGGCTGAGCATGAAAGGATGGGGTTAAATAATCCTCCAGGAAAGGGACATTTGTAATGAGGCTTTGGTAACAAGGATGAAGACTCTCTTAGGCACGTGGAGGACTCCTTACTGTCCCCTACACTCCTTACCTGGTGTTGAGTGAAATGCCATGTGGCAAGAGAAGAATCCTGGCCTCTGAGGAATAGAGAATGGGGCAAGCCAACTGTTGGCATGTCAGCACAGAGGTGTGCAGACAGTCACAGTGAGCTGGGGACCAGAGTAGTATTTAGCTGTCACCCTAGGCAGGCAAGGTCATCCAAGTGGAGTTTTGAAAACATCCTAAGGATAGCAGAAGCTAAGTACAGGAGCAAGTGGATCCAGTCCCAGGAGTCAGCAGTGCTGGGGCAGAGTCCACAGCAAATGGATTGAAGGTGGGCAACAAAGCTAACTGAGAGGTTGAAAGGTTGATTGTGAGTTTACTTTCATGAGATAATTGGCCTGATTGGGTGATGGGTTTGATGTGCAAAGTCAGGGTAGACTCCTGAAGAGAGGATGCGAAAAGGGGAAACCTGGGTCTACTAGGACCCCTCTCTCTTCCAAAAGCCCCTGACTACCGGCAGAACACCTAGGCTATCGTTTCAGATTGTGTTGTACCTAGTGAGTCACTGGGAAAGTTTGTAAGATGCAGGTTCATGTTGTAATGATCCTGGAGTGGAGTATTGGGCCACACAGGACCAGAATGGCCAACATGGCTGTGTTAGGTATTAGAAAGAACTGAAAAGAAAGTAACATTTTCATATTGTCCTTCATTAGTCATGTTCCACTCAAACCAAAATATAAACAACAGCTATCACACACATGTACACACACATATATATATTTTGGTAGAAAGATGTGTGTGTGTGTGTGTTTGTGTAAAAACACTCTGAGTGACTATTCTATTTACATAGTATTACTGAAAGTCATAAGAATTAATTCTGTGTATTATTATGTATAATATATTCTGTGGCAGGAAGCCAGCACAATAGGGGGGCAGTAATTTACTGTTTTAAAATAATGAAAATCAGCAATAATTATTATGATTATTAAAAAACAATGCCCTGACCGTGTCATTTGGGTGACTTAAGATATACTTATAGGGGCTTGGAGAGGTGGCTCAGTGGTTAAAAGCATTCATTCTCTTTCTAGAATTCAGCTCCCATAACCACCTCTGACTGCCCCTCACAACTTCCTGTTAGCTCTAGTTCCAGGGGATCCAACATCCTCTTTTGGTCTCTGTGGGCACCTACATACACTCACACAGCCAAACCCACAGGTAGTAAACAAAACAAAAAATAAACAAATCTTTATAAAAAGATGTACTAACGGCACAGAAGCTAACAGGAGATTTGGTCGTTTTATTTAACTAGATACTTTCGTGGTGCTGGGCGTTGATCCCTGGGGTTTGCAGTCAACGCTTCGGATCTAAATCCCCTGCATCCGAGATTTTGTTTCCTTTAATGCGTACTTTCTAAATGTATGAAATGAAGAAATGGGGATTAATTCATTAAAATCTCCACAGAGAATCTGGAAGGCTAAATTAGTCCCAGACAAAGATGGCTGTGTCTGTCCGTTTTCCAAACAGGTCCAATCAGTCTCCACTGTTTCTTCCGTGAGTAGTCCCGTGGGAACCATCCAAAGACTTAGAAAAGGCATCTGGCGTTGCTGGAAGCAGGTCTTGCTCATTATCATTCAGTCTTCGTTTGAAAGAGCATGTTTCCTCTCTGCTGGCGGATGCCTCCCCTTCTCTGCGTGGTTAGGTTACCACACTATGGAACTCACATGGCGCTGGCTGGCTCCATCCTGCTTAGCTGTCAGCCGTACACTTTCCTTATCTCCTCCACTAGACATTGTTGGCATTCCCCACGGCCGGCCTCTCCCCTCTGCTTTAGCTTCGTTTCACCTCTCAGACACTGAAGATTTTCCAACCATACCTGAAACCTGAACTTTCTCCCCTGGATGCAGTCCTGAATTTCCAACTGCTAACTCCAACCTTAAGCTCCACACGTCCAATATTAAACAGCTCACAGGCTGTTAACGATCAACATGCTCCTGCTGCTCACGTCACCTGGCTCGTCCACTCTGTATCTATTTCCATCACTTGGTTCTATCGACTTTTTCTGTCCTCAGCAAATGACCTGTTTGCTCACTCCCGAACATACCTTGCACTTTGCCGCTGCAAGTATCATCACCTCCAGTTTCACCAACGAAGACTGCCTTCTCGCCCACTTTACTGAAGTATTTCAAAAAACTAGCCTCCAGCTTATGGACTTTGCTCTCAATTCATACTTCTCTGAATTCTCCTATCAAGAGTTGACTTGCTGTACCAAAGTGATCCAGTATCTTTTTGTTTGAAACAAAATGATCATAGTCTCTTCTTATTTAAAGTGTTTTCTTTAAAAAAAAAAAGTTTGTTATCATTTAGCTTCTCTTATTTGCACAACTGTTGATATTTCCAAAAAGATGATAAATTCCTTGAGGAAGAAACCATGCCTTAAAGCACTATTGTACCGTGTGCCGGCACTGAAGAGACTAAGATGCTTCAGAATACTGGCTGGTTTGTGTGCCCTGGGTTTACCCACTGGTAAAAATGGAGTGCCACATGCTGTAGTTCAGTTTGCAAGTTAGCCACACACTAAATTGGCTCATTAGAGACAAACGAATCCCTTCCCTTCTAATATAGGATGTTTTATTTTACTCCAGAGTAATTGAGAAGAATATAAGGGCATGACTGAAAGATAAAAGGGGGTTGGCAAGATGGCTCAGTGAGTGAAGACACTTGCTTCCAGTCTTGACAACCTGAGTCCAATCCTCAGGACCCACGTAGTGAAAGGAGAGACTGACCTATGCAAGATGGCTTTTGACCTCCATATCTGTCCCCTGACATGCCTCTGATTAAATAGATGAGAATAATCAAAAAAAAAATTGAAAAAGAAACATGAAAGAAAATCTGATAGATGTGTTTGCAAAGTTTTCTCTTAGTACTGCTTGAAGGTACATTGACTGCCTGAAGCTCTGTGATGTATGTTTTCTACTTCGTAAATCCAATAGCATTGTAGAACAAACAGCCATATCTCAGTGGTTACTGATTTTGCACATGAATAGGTAGTGGGCTGGGCAACTCTGTAGATCTAATCTGGTCTTGGTGGGCCCACTCACGGACCAGCTATCTGCTATGGAACATGCTCTCCTTGGCTGGACTCAGTGTCTGAGCCTTGGAATGAACAAGTGGACTGATTCAAGCCAGCCCCCTTGTGGCCTCTGGTAGTCCAATAGGGTGGCTCCACTGTCACACTTCATCCTCATTTCCTATCACGATCACAAGATTAGCCAGTAGGTAAGGGTCCTAGAAATAGGTTCCGTCTCTTGTTTGGAGGAGGTGCAAAGGGTATGGATGCAGAGATGGTGGAAAGAACTCAGCTGTTAGACTCATTTCACAGGCTAGCATGGTTACCAGCCACCCAGTCTTGAATGATTTATCTAACTACTTGGAGTTACTTTTTATTGATAGCAGGTATGGCAAAAATTGAATAAAATAACATGCACACAAAGCATGGGACATCACAGGCACTCAAAATTAATATTAACAGTAATATACAAGTTTATCTTTTAAACGGTTGGTTTTTTTTTTGACACCAAGGAAATTTAAAAACTTATTTTAAATAAAATGTGAGAAACAGAATACTAAAATAAAACACACTTGGAGAAAAGATGAAATGACATATTGACTGATTTTGAGCATAGTAATGGGAAAACTAAGCCCAATGTCACTGACACCTGTATTGATAAAAAGCCTGAGTGTGGATCTAGTGAGGTCAAGAGAAATAGATCTGAAAGTCCATGGTTCAGGCCTTGGGGAATTGGCTTCATTATTTCCATATTTGACTTGGGGACAATGCTACAAACATATTTAGAATTATCATCAAAAGGGTTTTGTTCTTGTCAGAGAATATTGAAACTACATAGATGTGCCCAGATTGGAAACTTCTAATTTCTAAAAAAGAGTTAAACTCGGAGTAGGCCTTTCAGGACTCTGCACAGGGTTTTTGATATGCATAGTAGTTGCTTCATAAATCTTAGTAGAATGGACCTGTCAGAGCAGTGTCAGAGGTCATCAGGAGAAATGATTCATAACTAGCATTCACTTGTTGCACAATTCACTCTGTGGAGATTAATTAAATTCATACTCTGTTACCCAAAGCCAAACACTAGACAGAGAGGGAACCTAAATTGGAGAACTTCATCAGGTCTCTCCCCTTGTAGCTTAGGGGAATTTAGGAAGCGGGTAAAGAAGAATTGTAGAAGCCAGAGAGATTGAGGACACCAGGAGAGCAAGGGCCATGAAATCAACTAAGGAAGGCTCCCAGGGCCTCATAGGGCCACAAAGGTTTTAGGTCCTCTCAAATACACTATAATTGTTAGCTAGGTATTTTGTGAGACTCCAAACAGCAGAAGTGAGCGTATCTCTGACTCTTTTGCCTGTTCTTGGGACCCCCTTCCCTCCTACTGGGTTGCTTCTCCCAGTCCTGATATGAGAATTTGTGCCTGGTCTTATTATAATTTGTTAGGCCATATCCCTGGGATATATCCCTGTTCTTTTCTGAAGGGAAACAGAGGAGGGGTGGATCTAGAGGGGCAGGGTGGTATGTGAGGAGGAACTAGAAGGGGTGGAGGGAGGGTAAACTGCAGTGGGATGTATTGTATGAGTGAAGAATAAAAAAAAAAATTGCACTCTGTAGGCATTTGAGTAATGGTCAGTAGGCCAGAGGAACTGTTTCTCCTCAAGCATCGTATGCTTTCACAGGAGGAATGTTTGTGTTTAACTTTAGCTAAAATGTATTTAGTACTAGCTTAAGTTACTGTGCCAAGTACTTCACAATTATGTTTGCCATTTAACATTTCACAACAGTCTTATGGGGAAGATAAACTAATGATGAAACTAAAGTTTAAAGTTGGCATATCACTTGCCCAAGGTCACCTAACAGACAAACAGTGGGCCTAGGCTGTCTGATAGCTATGCTTGGTTTCTTAATGACTATACTAGATTTGGGGTGGTGAAGGCTTTGTGGAAAAACTGAGATGCTTATTTTGAATTTCAGTTTATTCTTATTGTTTATATTTATTATCTGACTATTTTGACAGTTTGAAACAAAACTGAAAATATTACACTGTGTCTATAGGTTAGCATGTACATTCTAAATTACTAGTTTACTGAATGTGATTTATTTTATATCTGCCTCTGTGTTCCCCTCTTTAATCATTAGCCATATTTTTTCCCCATTTCAATGGCTTTCAAAAGAATTTGCAAGCATCAACAGAAGTTGAGATTTAAACTGCACTGTGAAGAGTGCTGTCAGATCTCTGTAGGCCAAAAAAAGGGGGAGGAAGGGCCAGCCCCTAGACATATTCGAGAACATCAGGATGGGAGAGGTGGAGGTGATCTCATAGGACAAGAATGTTTTGACAAGATTGAGGAGGAAGCTCAGTGGTAGGGTATGGAAGGCCCGGGGTTTAGAGCGGGGATGCTCAAGTTTTGACAAAGGGTGACATTTCAGGAGCACAGTCTTGAAGGGTGAGTGAAAGACACTTTGCTAACTGGCAAATGAGAGTCATCTGGATACAGAAAATAGGGTCAGTGAGATGACACAAGCGTATACTACTAGCACTCAGGAGGCTGAGGCAGGAGGATTATGAATTCAAGGCTAGCTATATTGTGAGATCCTGTCTTAAAAGGCAAAAGCAAAAGAGAGACAGAGACATACACAGAGACAGAGACAGAGGCACACTTAGAGAGGCACAGAGAGGGAGGGAAGGGAATGAGATGGGCCACGTGGGGAGATAGTCTGTGGTAGAAGGGATGCTGGACACCAGCACCGTGCAGAAGGCTGGACTGTACAAGGTGAGCAGTGAGAGAAGACTGAAGTGAAGGAAAGAAAGTAGCTCTAGTGAGCCCTGGAGTGCAGGAACAGCAGACACGAATATAAAACCAAAAAGAGAGGGTCTCCTCTCATTTCCTGCTGCGGTGGGGAAAATGCTCTGACAAAAGTCGTAAAGAAGACAGGGAGTATCTTAGCTGACAGTTCCTGGGGTGTCACAGTCCATCATGCCTGAGAAGGCATGGTGGCAGGCAGGAGAAGGAGAGGAGGCAGGAGCAGGAAGCTGGTGGTAGTGCTGGGTCAGCACCCTGGCAGCTGAAGGTGAACAGGAAGTGGGGCTGGCCTCTAAAACCTTAAGGCCTGTCCACTCTGATCCATTTCTTCCAGCAAACTTCCACCTCCTAACTGTTCCAGAACTTTCTCTAATAGCATCACCAGCTGGGACCAAGTGTTGCAGTGAGCCTTAATGAGGGATATTTCACACTCAAATCATAGCAAGAGAATAATATAAGAAATTTCTTTTAGTGTTCTCTGAATTCTGACAAAATATTTACTAATGTATAATTAGGATCAACATAATTTAATTTCCTTCTTTAAAGATGTGCATGAGGTATCTGCTTATAATTTTTTGAGAACACACCTTACCATGATGGAACTTCATAGATGAGTAGACATCCATTTTTACAGATGGTGGCCCTAGTGAAGGACTGACTGCACCAGTCACTCTCCATTCATCATCCCATGTAATGTGTGAAGCATCTAGACAGGAAGACCATGGCTCCTCCTTTCCTGTGACCTCACGGGGGTGTCTGGCAGTACTGAAGATAGTGTTGGACATTATGAATAGGAGGATTTCTATTGGCACCTAACGGTCAAAGGCCAGAGATGCTGTTTAATATTCTATAAGACACACGGTGTCTTTATAGACTAGGACTGAATATCCACAGTGTGGAGAGTGAGAGTCTCTCTCAGTTAATACAAAGGAGGATATTTTTTAAAAATCTTTTCTTCTTTCTTCTTTCTTTTTCTTCCTCTTTTTCTTCTTCTTCCTCCTCTTCTTCTTTTATTCGGTACTGATTATATCATTTTATAGATGAGAAATCTGAAGAATGTGGGTATGATGCTTTCTGTTTGTACTGCTAAAATGTGGCAGAAACAGATTTATTGCAAAGTTAATATTTTTCCGTTATACCATGACTCCAGGAAGAAGATAAATGGATTGAAGTGGTTCCATAGTTTCTAGTCCTGGTTAAAAAAAAAAAAATAGTGCCAGAGACTAAGACGGAAGTGATGGAAGGGAAAAACCCAAGAGCTATTGGGAAGCTAAGAGATAACTGCAGTGATAAGTATTTTAAAACTTGACGTGACTAAGTGGGGACACTGCAAGTGGAAATGTCTAGTGGGTGTCCAGTGACAAGAAGTAGAGTTCAGGGGGAGGTCAGGGCTGTAAGTGTCATGCTGCTGACAGCAGGCTTTAGTCACAGCAATGAGAAAGGGCCTGGGATGTGCTAGGACAGAAGCACAGGGAAGTAGAAGCTGAATTCTAGGAAAAGGCTCATAAGAATAGAAGTGAAGAGTAGAAATGGAATTAATGAATACAATAAATGGGATCTGGAAAAGGCCCAAGGGTCATGTTATCATTTTAAAAGCCAGATAAATAGACTCTTGACAAGATAGTATTCAAAAATACGTTTTGCCAGGCAGTGGTGGCACACGCCTTTAATCCCAGCACTTGGGAGGCAGAGGCAGGTAGATTTCTGGGTTGAGGCTAGCCTGGTCTACAGAGTGAGTGCTAGGACAGCCAGGTCTACACAGAGAAACTCTGTCTCAAAAAACCTATATATATATAGGTTTTTTGAGACAGGGTATATATAAATATATATATATATATATATACATATATACACACACATATATATATGTATATGTATAGGTTTTTTGAGACAGGGTATATATAT
>JADRCD010064410.1:0-10761 GCA_019843815.1 Montemys delectorum | reverse complement strand
CTCTCTCTCTCTCTCTCTCTCTCTCTCTCTCTCTCTCTCTCTCTCTCACTCTCACTCTCACTCTCTCTCTCTCTGCACTGAGTTACTTCCTCAGTTCAGTTCACTGTGCCTAGCTTATGTAGCTCTCAAAAGGAAGCACATAAATCAGGCCTTCCATTTCTCTGTACTGTTCAACACGCCAACATCCCTGATGTATGTCTTTGTCCTTCTTGCTACAAGAGATAAGTTAAAAGAGAAGAGAAAAAGGGAGAGAGTGCAAAGGTGGAAATATCCAGGGGACTCTATGTCTAGTTTCCACTAGTAGTAAAAATTCTTTAAAGACTATATACTTGTGTCAATTCAAAGAGCAAAAAAAAATGTGTGATGGCAGCTTCTGGTTAGGAGAAAAATGGTTTCCTTCTCATAAAAGAAAGTTCAAGCTGATGCAGGCAGATAGCAATGGAAAGATGTGTGAGCTCATTTAGGATTGGATCACAGAGGAAGTTTTATTACACGGCCTGTTTCTGGGTCAGTTCAGACTGCTATACCAGGAATACCATAACCTGGGAGACCTAAGCAACTTATAGCTTTTCTTCACAGATTTAAGAGCTGGAAAGTCCAAAAGCAAGGTTCCTGGTAGGGGTCCTTTTCCTGGTTTTCTATGACCTCAAGTGGTAGATGGAGAATCGTTTTTTATTATTATTATTATTATTAGATATTTTCTTTATTTACATGTCATATGATTTCTCCTTTCCCAGTTTCCCCTCCAAAAAACAAACAAACAAACAAACAAACAAAAACAAACAACAAGAACAAACCCCTGTTGCCTCCCCTCTCCCCATGCCTGCCACCCCACCCTCTCCCACTTACTGGCCCTGGCATTCCCCTACACTGGGGCACAGAACCTTCACAGGACCAAGGGCCTCTCCTCCCATTGATGATCGAATTTGCAATCCTCTACTATATGCATGCTGCCAGAACATTCAGTCCCACCATGTATAGTCCTTGGTTGGTGGTTGAGTCCTGTAGCCTTGGCTGTCCTTGAACTCTTTCTTTGTAGACGAGGCTGGCCTTGAACTCACTGAGATCCACCTGCCTCCACTTCCCAACTGCTGTTATTAAAGGTGTGTGCCACCCTCATCTGCCATCTATTCTATCTCTTCTAATAAGGCCAAATTGCCTTTACTGTGCCAAGAACAGCTAGTATAGGCCACTAAACGATAATCCACTCATGAGAGCTCTACTTTCATTACCTAATTCCCTCCCAAAGGCTGTGTTTTCAAATATTGTACTGAGAATGATTATAGCATATGAATTTGAGAGGAGACACATTTAGTCCACAGCCATATTCAAGGAATATTATAATCCTAACAGTGGAGAAGCTTCTTTGAACGGTGTAGTGTCACCAGCAGTATGTGAGGAAAATGACAGGGAGATCTGACACTCCAATGAGCATCTCGTTACTGGTATACTATTATAGTTCTCATCTAGTTAAAGCACTTGATTCTGAGTTTCAATTTATAGTGATAACAGTAATTTTCATTTTAATAAAAGCTGAGGAAAAATTATTTTAAGCGATTGAGACAAAATGTGGTCAAAATCATGAATGTAGGGTTTTAAAGTCTAGAAGCTGAGAAATAATGAGGCCATGGTGTAAAATTTGAGCTTTGAAGACAGACAGACAGACAGACAGACAGACAGACAAAAAAAACCTGGCTTCTAGTAAAGGCTCTTTCACACATTAGCTGGGTAATGTTAAGTAGACACATACATGTTTAATATAGGATTAGACGTCCAGGTTTTTCTAAGTCTTACACTATTCCTCCTTCTTTCTTCCTTTCCTTTTATCTATGCTAGGGATAGAACCCAGGGCTTTGTACATCATAGGCCACTAGGCCATACTCTGCCCCAGTGTGAGCCACCACTCTTAAGAGCTGAGAAAGACCAACCTCAAAAGTGGCCGTTTTCCTACCCAAGAAAAAGAGGCAGCCAGTGCAAAGTGTCTTAGTAGGAGCTGATCCAGGCCACTTTATAACTTTCTGCCCAAATACCATCAGCCCTTACTGTAGGTGGCTAAGTATATGTCAGGGCGTCCTGATCTGACAGTGCTGGTAAGTGCTGGCCTCTCCTCATGCCTTTTCTATTCCATGTATGTTCTATCAAGCCATTCTTCCGTCTCAGAATCACTGACCTCCATAACAACTTGAGAGCAGAACGCAGGGGAAGAAAATGTCCCCGTTCCACCTCCATCATTTAACAATCCCAGAAAACTACCCACACGTCTGTACCTTTTGAACAGTTCTCTAAGTACAAGTACTAAGGGAAAGAACTCTGAGACCCCTGAAGGTAGTCTAGGTTCTTCCCAGTCTTCAGTCCCAAGTGGGCAAAACTGATTTAATTGTGCCACGAACAGCTAGGATTAGCAATAAGCCTTCCCAGCCAACTCCAAAGAACAAGCAGGGGGAAGGTCGTTCCATTTCCAACAGAAGCTGCAGGACATCTATGAGGCTTCCAACAACCCCTCCCTTCAGCACACTGGCCCAAAAGCCCTTTGGCCAATTGCTTGTGCTGCTTCCGGTTCTAGTTGTCTTTCATTTGAATCTGCACTGTTTCTCCTATTTAAATAGCCTAGCAAGGCCCTGGTGGTCCTCTGAGATTCCTCTATTTGGATTCTTTGTTTCCTGGTGAATAGGCATTGGACCTCTAAGTAAGCCCCTTTTTGCTCTTTGTCCTACTGAATACTGCACTTCTAGTGGCTTCTTTTGAATCCTGCAGCTTCTGTTTATTGGGATAAGTTGACTTGAAGCCGAAGGTTTCAAGAACCTTGACAGATTTGGGTTGGCTGTTGGTAAAAAGAGAGTTAGAGAATAAAGCAGTGGGGTTTTCAAGCCATCCAAAAGAAAAAGAGAGAGAAGTGGGGGTACAAGGCTGCTGAAAAACAGCTGCTCTATCAAACCCCAACTTTAGATACATCATTGGTAGGAGCTCATTAAAGGCAACTCTCCACCTCTAGCTCCTACACACACACACACACACACACACACACACACACACACATACAAATTCTCTGTCCCTGCCCCCTTCATACATGTATACACACACATTCCACTCCCACTTCCTATACATACACACAAAAACACGTGAAATCGCGCGCGCGCGCACACACACACACACACACACACACACACACACACACACACACACAGAGCTCATTAGGGCTCTGCGGGCCTCTCAGAGCTTCCAGCAGTGCTAAGGAAGATGAACTGACTCCAGCTGCTAAAGGCTCCCTAAACATTTTGCCTTATTAACCAGCATGGTGCCTCAAGTGATAATGACCTAGGAATGGAGTTGCCAAATAAACTACAGAAAGCAATACTGGGGAACACACACATTCAAAAGACAAAACAACCGTGACTTGAAATTCAAAGTTAACCAGCCAGTCTGTACTTTTAGTTGCTAAATGTGAACAATTAGCAAATTTAGCAAAACCTTTCCAGAGACCACCTAACAGTAATGAGACTCTAACCTGATTTTGATAATGGGGTGAGAAATAAGAGTTTTTGCAATCTATAATGTAATTTCTTCACATTGTCAAGTACCAGGCAGACTCTCCAGCCCTTTTACCAGTGTTTCAAACCTGCAACTATGTTCTGGTCACTGCTAGTTTGTCTGTGCCGCTTGCAGCCCCCATCTCCCTGACTGCATTACCTATCTATTTTTGTTTGTTTTCTATTCTTTTGAGACAGGGTTTCTCTGTGTAGCCTTGGCTGTCCTGCAACTCACTCTGTAGCCCAGGCTGGCCTCAAAATCAAAGACCTCTGTGCCTCTGCACTTGGGAATCCAGGGATTAAAGGTAGGTACCACCATCACCTGACCTTACCTGTCCACTAGTTTTCCTCACAAAATAAAATCTTCACAAATAGAGCACTGTGCAAAACGTCCCTATGTCAGAAGCCGGTCTATGATCATTTCTCATGGAATCAGCAGAGATGAGAAGGAAGATAGATGGAGACTATTGTCCATCCTCTCCCCTGTGGCATCTCTGCCCATCTCTTTAGGTCAAGCAGCTTGCAAGCTCCCATCCCAGTTCTGTAGTTTTGCTCATACAAGCTAGCATTTTATCCATAGAGACATTCTGAGAGGCTCGTTAAACTAAATGAAATTGGAAGTTCTTGAATAGTCAGGAAAGCAGCATCTTGCATGAAGTAAGACATATGTCCATGTCACAAGCAGGGACACAGAGAGAGAATGCTTTGAAGAATACTGGGCTGTTTTTTTGTTTACTAGCCTCCAGGCAGTAAAACACAAACTAGACTACAAAAGATGGTAGCTGCCACAGCAGCTTGAAGAATGGATGGGGCAGCCTCAATTTGAAAGCTGTTCTTCTTGATCACACTGTGGCCCACACAGCACAAAAGCACAGCTAGGTGGTGAGCTCTCACTGCCTGCACAAGGAATTCCAGGCCTCGAGAATTTGGCTTTCTTAATTATTGGCTACCTGTATTTCAAGTTTCAATAGAAAAATCCTGTCTGGCCAGGCTTGGTGGCCCCCATCTGTTACCTGGAGAACTGAAGCAGGAAGATAGTTTGTAATTTTCAGGCCAGCTTGGGCTACATAGTCAATTGCAGAACAATCTGGGCTACAGAATGAGACCTTACCTTAAAAGAAAAGAAGGGAAGGAAGAAAGAAGGGAGAGAGAAAAGGAAGTGAGGGAAGAAAAAACATAGAAGGAAGAAAAAAAGCAAAAGGAAAAATAAAAAAATCTGTCTGGGTGCAGAAATGACAATATTGCATGTTTTCTCTGATGCAGAATGTAGATTTAAATTTACATTTATGTGTGAGTACGCATGTGCATGTTTGTTGTGTGAGGGGGGATATGAGGGGGGAAAGGTCTGAAGGAAGGGATTAAAGAGAGAATAATGGAAGATATTTCATGAAAACAGAAGGAAAGACTATTCAAGAGGAGGAGGTATGGTGGTTTGAATAAAAACGCCCCCCATAGGTCTGTAGGGAGCAGCACTATTAGGAGATGTGGCCTTGTTAAAATAGGTGCACCCTTGTTGGAGGAAATGTGTCATTGGGGGTGGGCTTTGAGGTCTCATTGTATCTCAGTTAGCTTCCTGTTGCCTGCAGATTCAGACGTAGGCCTTCCAGCTCCTTCTCCAGCACCAGGCCTGCCTGCACGCTGCCCTGATTCCTGCCATGATGATATTAGACTGAACCTCTGAAACTGTAAGCCAGCCCCAATTAAATATCTTCTCTTATAAGAGTTGCCATAGTCGTGGTGTGCCTTCACAGCAATAAAATCCAGACTAAGATAGAAGTTGGTACCAATAAGAAGAGAAGGGAGGATGAGGGAGGGGACAAATAAGAACAAGATACTTATTTACTAACATGGCATAGAGAAATTTATTTCTCCCTATTCTAATAAAAACAATTTATAGAAAGAAATATTCTGTTTGTCTATGGCTCCCCTAGGAGGGCTAAGCCTAGAGTCTTTCACCATTCACTCAATACATTTCTCCTGTGTCAGTCTAGCAGATATAGCAGAAGGGGAAAGTGCAGTTACTGTGCTGAACAACTAATGGAACACACACACACACACACACACACACACACACACACACCCAAAATGAGCAACTTTGGTACATGATGTCCAAGTAGAAGCACAAAGGAAAGGTCCCTCACATGGTCCTAGGAAGCTTGCCAAAGGAACTTCATGAGAACTGACGTCTGTACTGAGGCCTAAAGGGCTAAGGAGTTTCCCAGAAAGGGTACTTCACAGAAGGAACATGTCCCAGTGACCAGAAAGATATTTGAAGAATGGCAGGAGGAAATACAGGACATCCTATGGTGGTGCTGTACTGAAAGGAAATATGATTTACTTCCTGTGAACCTCACAGCATCCCTCCTATAAGGCACAGAGAGGACGGACAATTTTACACAGTATCATACCTCTATTAAGTGGTGAAGTCAGGAGTAGAACCCCAGACCTTCCATTCCAAAGCCCACATACTTTACTCTATGATATCCCAATCCATAACTCAAATGAATAGAACACATTGTGGAATCCTAGCCTACAAGCCCAAAGCCACCAACTCTACCAATAGGTCCCAATTGATTCCAGCTCCTTGTTCTTCTCTGGCCTTAGAACCTCTGTCTCTTAATAATTAGTGATACCCAGTCAAGACTCTCCCTGTTGCCTGGATCCCTGCTTATGTCAGATTTTCAGAGCTAAGGCTAACCATACAAATATCCTTAAAGCTAGAGGATTTCCTGTTCTACACTTCCAGTCACTGGTCCCATCTTCTCAGACCCCTAAGGTACTGTCCTGTGCTTATGTTTTTCTGCATTTTATTCTTATTGTGGTTTCAGGGACATGCCCAAATTACTTTAGTGTCTGGATGTCTTCTGGCTATTACTTAGGTACAAGCCATGCTCAGAGTACAATAATACATTGTCCACCAAAGATCAAACTGGAAGTGGGGTCTCTGAAGGAGACAGAATTTTAGTAACAGAAAGACTGTAGGAGAGACCTGGTAACCTGAAAGCCTTCAGGTTGGGGGATGAAACTCTGGAAGCCCTGGTCTTATTCTAAGATGGAGTATGTTATCCAGACTGAAATGCTTTGAAAAGGAATTTGCAAAGAGAAGGCCTACTGGAAACAGAGTATAGGAAGAGAAGTGTATGCCTGAATACACCTCCCCAGATACTCAGTTTGCTTAGGAAAAACACCCACATATTGACATGAAAAGGAATGGGAATTCTAAACAAAGAAGTAGAATACACAGGAGCTTTTCTCCAAGCACAGAGATCCTAACCAGACAGAAATGATACCTTGACTTGGTTCCAGCCCTGCCTGGACATAGTGTCTTCATCACACTATGTGTATCTGATTTCAGACATCGTTTCAGCACATGGCCCAGAGAGAAAATTCATCACTACCCGCTATTCAATATGTACTACCCTACGAAACCACTAAAATTTCTGCAGTCCCTATGATGCAGGGACAAAATGAAGAGTTCATATTTAAGACAACTCCCCTGCCTTTCCCCTTCTTTGGAGGTAAATAACAGCTGGTGAGCAGATGGAGGAGGCAGTTACCAGGGCTTCTCTCATTTTAATGCACACACACAATCATCCGAGGATCTTGCTAAAGTGCACATTCTCATTCAGTAAGTTTGGGGTGGAGTACAGAGTCTGAGTTGCTAACAAGCTGACAGGTATTATAAATGGGGAACATAACTGAGAGATCAAGGCTATTCCTGTCCTTGAACATTCCATTGTCTTGACCTGCCTCTTTATCATCTAGGAAGGATAGAAGTAAATATGAAAGAATGAGAGTGAAGTTTTATTGGACCAACCTGGCAGCCTAACTAGAATGAATGAGCAGAGAGAGATGGAGAGGAATGAGGGGAGAATGTGGTGGCAGACCATTAACTACAGAAAAGTAAAAGTAAGTCAACAGATTGAGAGATATTTGTAACACACCCCAGATGTTGCCTACAGCTATTTATGATCCATCAGATACATTTAACACCTTGTGGGCATTTCACCATCAAAGAACAATTGCTTTGGGCTGACAAAGGACTTAGGTAGTTCATAGATATTAATATATATTCACAGTTCAGTCTAGCTACTAAATCATTTGTCATGTTGCTTTATAGCATTGTAGACATGCAATGCCATCTCTTCATTTTGCAAGTTAGGAAAATAAAGCTAGCCAGAGACATGATTCAACTTCTTTGGTCACGGGGCTACTTAGCAGAACTAGGTAAGAACAAGTCAATGTATCCAGTGTTCTTTCTATGCCAAGAACTTCTTCAAGCCTATCTTAAAAGGGCATATAATTTGCTACTTAGTCATTAGTGACCCCCATATCCTGTCTTGGTGATGTTGGTGGAAGTTACCTAAATGGAAATTAGCATTTTTTTTTTGGATGAGAGAACGAAGTTTTCCAAGTTCCTAGTCACTCAAACAGTTATATTTGGGGGCATTATCCACTTGTTTATTCAGCAAATATTTGCTGAATTCAGTAGATTTTTGTGCTACTTAAAAAGAGTAAAAAAAACCAAAGTCTGTTACAGACTCCAGTAAGGAAAGACTATTGGGTAAACACATAATTGGAAGGTCCTGGCAAGATGGCTCAGTGGGTAAAGGCAGCCAGTCTAGAGACTTATTGACCTTACTTCAGTCTTCAGACTCATATGGTGAAAGTAGGGAACTGACAGCAAGTGGTCCCCTGACTTCCAGTCTTGCACTGTGACACGAGTCCACTCACCCACAATAACAGACAAAATATGTTTTAAAAGCCACATAAATATAATAAACATGAGGGGAGCAGTAGCAAGATGGCTCAGCAGTCGAGAACACTCACTGCGTATATGGTTAGTAAAATCTTCTGTTCAGCACCAACTCTTACTTGGACCTTAGCCCTAATCATCCAGGAACTTTAGTAAAGAATGGCTATCAGGGTTTAGCAACCGAAGTAGTACCTTAGTGGACTGATTGGGGCTGAGGTTCTCCCTGAACATTGGGCACATATTCTACAGGGAGTTACTGCCTTAACCCCTATTGATTAATCTTACAATTTTTTTTAACATTTATCTATCGTGTGTGTGTGTGTGTGTGTGTGTGTGTGTGTGTGTGTGTGTGCACGCACACATGTTTAGGACAGAGTATAGCTGTGGGAAGTTGGTTCTCTCCTTCCAGTGTGTGGTTTCTGAGTATTAGACTCAGGTTATTAGATTTGGTGGCAAGTGTCTTTTCCCACAAAGTCTTTGTTATGTTGTGTTGTTTTTTGTTTTTGTTTTGTTTTGAGACTGGGTCTCACTATGGCTTTGTCCTGGAACTTATTGTGTAAACTAGGCTGGCATTGAACTCACAGAGAACCTCCTGCCTCTGCCTCCTGAACACTAGCACTAAAGGAATATACCACCATGCCTCATCTTACCTACTGAGTCTTCTTGTTGACCCTTAATACTTTGTACGTGAATGGAAAAATAAAAAGGAAAGGAAAGGAAAGAAAAACACTCACTGCTCTTCCAGAGATTCTGAGTTCAATTCCCAGTAACCACATGGTGGCTCACAACTATCTATAATGGGATCTGACACCCTCTTCCCGTGTATCTGAAGACAGCTACAGTGTAATCATATACATAAAATCTTATTTTTACTTAATTTTATTTTTTTCAAAGATTTATTTTATCTATTTTATGTGTATGCGTACGCTGTAGTTGTACAGATGGCCGTGAGCCATCATGTGTGTAGTTGCTCTCCAACACCGCTCGCTCTGACATAATTCATTGTAGCTGTCTTCAGACACTCCAGAAGAGAGCGTCAGATCTCATTACGGGTGGTTGTGAGCCACCATGTGGTTGCTGGGATCCGAACTCAGGACCTTCTGAAGAGCAGTCAGTGCTCTTACCCACTAAGCCATCTCGCCAGCCCCTTTACTTAATTTTAAAAGTGTAATAAGTGGCTGTAGGCATAGGGACGGAGAAAAAAGCTGAGTTGCAGAGCTCTTTTCCAGCATGTGTGAAGGCCTACATTCAATCTCTAGTACAACCTTCCCACTCTGCCCCACCCCCCAAAAAAACTCAAAGAAAAAAATCCTGTACATAGAGAGACAACATAAGAAGAAAAATAAGCAGGTCAGAAATGAAGCCATCATCGAAAAATGAAAATAAGCCAAGCTAAGCACTAAGAGTAGAACAGACGTGTGGGTGGCATATGGTCAGAGTTCACTAGAAAGTGAGAGGAAGGGAATCTCTGTGAGATACAAAGGCAACAGAAGGACCTTTGGTGAGTCAAATCTAGATGTAGGCCTTAGAGCATGGATAAAAATCATAACCAGTGATTTTTCTCTCCGGTGACTTTGTAAGGCAGGACCAGCCGGGAGGCACTGCAGCCCTCTCTGCCCCTTCTCTGCAAGCAGAGAGCTTGTCTGCAGTGAGTGCTCTAACTCAGGGACTCAGGTGAGATTTGCCATTTTCTCTCTGGTGACTTCCTAAGGCGGGACAAATCGGGAGGCACAGGCCTCCCAAGTGGCAGGGCAGCCTGGTCAGGATCCTTTCTACCTCAGACCACATCTAGAAGGGACAACAGATCCACAGCCCTCTCTGCACCTTTTCCGCAAGTGGAGATCCTGTCTCTAGGGTGAGCTCTGACACCAGGAATCAAGACAGATAACTGATCCACAGCCATCTGTGCCCAGGTTTTACCAGAGGAGAGCTGATCTCCCAGAAGTGCTTCCACAGGCTTACAGACACACAGGAGGAACAAGCTCTAGTCAGAGACAACAAGAACATCTAACACCAGAGATCAACAGATGGCTAAAGGCAAATTCAAGAATCTCACCAACAGAAACCAAGACTATTTGACATCATCAGAACCTAGTACTCCTACCACAGCAAGTCCTGGATATCCCAACACAGCGGAAAGGCAAGATTTGGATCTAAAAGCATATCTCATGATGGTGATAGAGGAATTTAAGAAGGATATAAATAACTTCCTTAAAGAAATACAGGAGAACACAGCAAAGAGGTACAAGCCTTTAAAGAGGAAACACAAAAATCCCTTAAAGAATTACAGGAAAGCACAATGAAACAGGTGAAGGAATTGAACAAAACCATCCAGGACCTAAAAATGGAAGTAGAAACAATTAAGAAATCACAAAGAGAGACAACTCTGGAGTTAGAAATCTTAGGAAAGAAGTCAGGAACCATAGATGAAAGCATCACCAACAGAATACAAGAGATAGAAAAGAGAATCTCAGGGGC
>JADRCD010064380.1:0-13745 GCA_019843815.1 Montemys delectorum | reverse complement strand
TATATATATATATATATATTCTTTAAAACATTATATTGTCTATAATGACACACAGTTATATCTATCAACTTAAAAATAAATTGAATAAAAATAAAATGTCACTACTCATATGAGCAAAAGAAATATCAATGAAAATAAATAATTTTTCATACAATTTTCATCATTACTTAAATTAAATTCTATTAGGGAAGATTGATAGTTGACAAACAGATGATTGATATAAAGATGATAGATGGTAGATAGATAGATAGATATATTGATAGACAGATAGATAAAAGTAGATGACAGATTGAACAATAAAATAGGCAGAGATATAAGAGCTCAATATATATGATAGATAAATCAATATAGATAGATGATAGATCGATGGAAATATAATTGATAAATGATAGACAAATATAAATGATTGAGAGAGAGATGATAGATAGACAGCTTTGATATACCTACAGTATATGTAGATCCACATAACCAATCTAGCAAATCCACTTTGTTTTGCTACTGCTGAGATTTGGTTTCAAGGTACCATGAGAATGCTGGACCTAGCCAAGGAACAATGCTGAAAGGCCTCAAGATTATGGTTTCTTCTGGAGTTTGAGCAGTTGGATCACCTTGAAATTAGATGGATATCTGCATTGCTTTCTTGGTGAAGGTGTTTGAATCATAGCAATGAGCCATCACTTGCCTGGCTATATGTAGATGATTTAAGCTTCAAGGTGTGATAACTTTAGCAGGGTCCAACCAAGATTCAGTAAGAGCTCCAAAACAAAGGTCAAGTCATTATGAGCTTTCTCTTTCATTTGGTCAAAGAAAACTGTAAGGATAGATTGAAATCAGGGACCCACTATTAGACACAATCCCCAGAATTTAGCAAGACTTGCCCTATGCAATAATACAATGACCAGTATCTAAAAACTCAGCTAGAAGTTCTTAACAATAAACACACAAGTTAAAAGAGGACTGGGCCCTTGGATTGTGACTTCTTTGAATTGAGATGTTTAAAATATGACACACTTGAAATTGAATAGTTAGTATAAAAAAATGAGAAGTATCCTGTTAATAATTTCACATTGAATTTTGGTTAAAATAATATTTTAGACCTACTGGCTTAAATAAAGTAAATATGGAATTTAAAAGGAAGTTTCTTTTCTTTGTGGTAGACCTTGGGAGTTTAAAACTGAACTTCTTTGTTTCTCATTCATCCAGCTTCTCTCATTCCTCAAGGCTGTGCATTGTCTCCATCTGCTACAGACAAGGTGGGTTTTGAAGTGAAGTGAAGAAAAGCTCACTTACAAAATTACAGCAGTTCTTTCACTATGACAGCAGAGACCTGCCTCTTAAAAGAATGCATTCCTCTTTCATACTCAAAGACCAAGAAATACCTCACGCAAAACCTTCAAAAAGTTAGAAAATACATTAAAATGTGTGTAAACTTTCCAGAGTCCTTGGAAATAAAACTCTGCCTCTGACAAATGATTAGATATTTGTATCAATAAATCACTTGAAATTACAACAATGTGCTGTACATTTGAGGCTATCACCATACGTAGCAGTCCTTAAGAAACTAACAAAATTTGATTTTTTTGTCAAAAATTATTCTGAAAAATAAGCTACAAAACATAAAAGTGTTGAGTAGTGTGTAGAATCAAATACCAATTTTTAATTTAACACTTTCTTTGCATACCATAATGGAGTATGGTGTTTTGGCCAAAACATACTTTTTTAAATAAATGTGTTTTCACCCACTCCTCCTTCTCATTGTTTTCCATGTGATGTTAGGTATAAGTCTTAAATATAGGAGTAACAGGAACATGAACCAAAGTTGTCTGCAGTGTTAACTATCCTTCCATCTTTAGAATTAAGAGAGAAGGAAGATAAACATGGAAAGAGAGAAAAAAGAAGAAATGAGAGAAAGAGCAAGGAAGAGAGAAATGAAATTGCTAAATTATGAAGCTAGTTAATATTGTCCTATAGGATGGTGAAAAGCTCTTAGGATCACACTCTCTATGGACTCTCTACAATAAAATAACTTTATTGTAACACTCTATTCTTAGAGAGTTTATAAAACTTTTTATATATCTGTAAAAACTAAATCAAATAAGATAACCTCATAGGAAGTATAAAGCCCTTTTTGATGCAAGCATAACAATGAAAGAGGTATCATTTAGGTCATTTTCTCACAAATATCTCTTAAATTTTAGGGTTTTTTAATTATATTTTTACAAATGGAAACTATAGTTTCCTTCAGACTAATGCTAAGGGAAGACGTGTAGGATTAGATAAAATAGGTAGGCAAGCATGGCATATTTCACTAATTTAAAATATCTGAATGAATATTTGGAATTATTGGGCCATCTTCATGATACAGGACAATATTTTTATATGTTCTTGACTAAAAATTAAGAAATGGTAAATACAGTTAGTAAACTTGCAAGAATTTCTTTATAAGCACCCACATTGCTTTTTTATTAATTCAAATAAACTAATCAGATGGGATTAAATGGTTCTGAACTCCTAATGACTCTAATTGGAACTTTATTTCTTACTCCCTTGAGCAAAGGACAATCAATTAAGCATATGTGTTTTGACATTAACTGGACTATACTCCTGGCCCTTTTGCTATGTGAAGAATTCCAGTTACAAAAGCACAACTTCAAGGGTGTTTGCTCAGTCCCAATCATTCCAGTAGCTTGAATTTTTCTGGAAGATTTCCCATCAGTCTATTTTCTCTGACTTCTATGTGTTCTTACCTACAGTTACTCTAGACAGCACTGTCTTTCTTTCATCTTTTCTCACTAAAGCTGAGTGCTTTTCTGTTATAGTAATCTCATACTTAACAAAAGGAAGACTTTCACTGTTGCAGGTTTTTTGATCACACTATGAACTCCATGGATATTTTATTTACTGAAAAATTGTGTTTCTAGTTGTGGTATGGCTCAGTGCTTAGCACACATCTTTAATAACTTTAGCTGGAATAGAGCAATGCCCTTAGTATACACCTTTAATCTCAAACAATGAGGGTAAAGTTAGTTTGTAGAAGGAAGCATCCATGTTTAAACATGATGTCTAATTGAGTAGCAAGCAAACTGACAAATCAAAGAAAGATGTGACCAAATAGAATATGCCCAACTCTTATGATAAGGGTCCAAGGAAGCAGTTTTACTAGGGGAGATTTATAGAGACGGGTTAAGGAAAGAACAAGCAAGATATAGGTGAAGACAGAGCAAGCCAGAGAATGAAAAGAATCCAGATTAGAACATATTGCTAGAGTTAGTTTGAAGTTAAGAAGAGGAATTCAGGAGAAGCCAGATTGAATCAGTTAGAATCGAGAGAAGTTTTGAGCCAGAATATCTGAATTGAACTGGCCAGCCAGAATTCAGAAAGAACAAGAAAGGGTGAGCTTATTCAGCAGTAAATCTCAGATGCTGGAAATATTCTAGGCCTGGTACAAATGATAAGATTGTACAGAGGCTAGAAGTTTTCAGGACTAGGCCTTGATTAGCAGAAAGAAGCAGTAAGCTTCCAAGATGACGATTATACCAGGAGAACAAAAGTTACATTTAGATTGCACATTTGAGGTTTCTAATTGTTGCATGTTGGAGATACTTGACTGATGAAAAGTCAATATATATAGGGGCAAAGCTGTGAGTGGGGCAACAAGAAGCTAGGGGCAAACACACCACAATGCTCTCTGGCTGCATAAGTGGTGTGTTTTTCCCCTTATATAAGTTTGGGGGATTTCTCCCAGTGTTGTAATATTGACCCTTAATAGCTTTGTCTGATAGAATTTTGTGTACTCATGGTCTTTGATCCTTATCATGAATAGGGCAAGCTGAGATGGTAATCTACAGACAAAACTCCTGGACTTTCTACCCCAGCAATGCAGGAGTAGAGGTAACAAAAGCCTGAGAAGGTGACTGAAGACAACAACAAAGCAGCTAAAGTAGAAATAGCAAGGGAAGACATGAACAGAGTATGACAGCTGAGACTCTGGGGCAAAGGGGATATGGAGAGGAAAGGAGACAACACTGCAAATGCCAGGATTGAGAGACCCAGGGCTAGGGAAGTAGAGAGAGTTTCCAGTGGCAAAGAATAGATAGAGAGATTCCCGATACCCAAGGATGAAAACAGTAACATTAGCTACCAGATGATAGGCTGCTATAACTACAGAGTTCAAAGCAACTCTCTCATGTAGAGCTATAATTCAGTGGCTTTGGAAACTTCACACCATAGCCTCTAGCTCTGAGGGTCTAGAACTATAAAGCCTATGGATCTGTAAGTCCAGTCTGTAAGCTATTGGCACTCAGGCTCAGGTTGAGAACACTAATAGAAATGGTACTTGCCTGGTAGCAGCTTTCCAAGAAAGGAAGAAGAGAAAAGGAAAAAAAAAATGATTGCAGTTAAATTTTTCTTCAGAAAGGCAAGTACAGATTCAGGTATAGACTTAGAAAAGTGTAATATAAATAATATGTATCTAAAATGTATTCTCCAGCTGGCAAGATAGCCCAGCACTTAGTACCAAATTAGAAGACCCAAACATGACCCCTAGGATTCGTATGGTACAAGGCAAGAAATGATTCCTGCAAGCTGCCCTCTGATCTCCACACATTTACTCTGGCATGTGTGAATACACACACACACACACACACACACACACACACACACACACCAAGTAAAAGTAATCAACATTTTTAAAGTATTATTCTTAACCAATAATAAAATAGATCCATGAGATACCAAAGGTCCATAAGACTAACCCATAACTTCCAAAAGAATTTTGTATAAATACCCTTGATTTTCTCCAAAAGGTTGCTACACAGGTTACAGGTTGTAGGTTGTTTACTGTAGCTTGGAGACATGTAGATGAATATGTATCTATGTATATTGTATAGGAATAAGTTGTGAGAAGTGTCATAAATAGATGAAACACAGTAAGACACTATTTTAGAATTTGTCTTAAATGAAGAGTTCTGTGGCTGTCCCACCCTGAACCTATCCAGCCTCCCCTGATGTGATGTTTGCAGCTAAGCAGAGTGAGGCTTGGTTAGTACTTGGATGGGAGAGATAAGACAGTATGAAAGCCTGACAGTGGAAGGCTTCAGCCTTCAGGCTACCACTGGCCTTCTAAGCTGGCTTCCCCTCTACTTGAGGCTGAATCCAATATGAGTTAGAATAGCATAATCAAATAATAACATATTAGAGCAATGACAATTTTGTGATTTGTCCCTTTATTTTTCATCCAGCTCTGAAACACCAGAAAATTGCTTACCTCAAAAGACCAGAATTTTTCAGTCTGGGAAAGCTAAAGGTGAAACTTGAACATTCTCCTGACTCTTACAGCCTATGTGTCAATAAACCAAAAACATCTTCCTTATACAAAAAGAATTAGCAAGAATCTGAACCCCATTCTACTGCAGAACAGCGAAGAGCCAAAGTTATACTGAAAAATTTCCACTTTCTTTTTTTTTAACTTTTATTGCATTATGATGAGAAAAGTTACATGATTTCAATTTATCTGAATTTGTTAACATTTAAAAACATATTTTATGTAAATAGAATTAAATCACACTTTTGTTTCCCTTTTGTACCCCAACTCCTCCAAGAGATCCCCCCCTTCAATACCTACATCTTCTTTGTCATATTCCTTAAAATTTATAAAATATTATAACAATAACAATGAGTATTATAAAAGTTGTTTGATATAAAACAACAATCAATTTAACAGTCTTATGTAGATGCTCATCTACAACAATAGTGAAAATACATTTTTCTCAATATAAATTTTAAATAACTCCAAACATATTAACTGTATATTTCAAAATAATACATCACTACTAGTATTTCCTTTTTTTAGAGTTCTTTGTTTATTATTTATTTATTTATTCATTTAGTATTTTCTTAAATGAACATAAATATATAAAGTCTTTTTGTTTGTTTGTTTTCTATTTAGTAGAGTTTAAAATCTTGGCTCTTACTGTGGTACAAGCCCAAAATAAGAACAACTTTTAGGCATTGGATTTTATTGTAATAAGGCTGTACTTCAATGACCCTCACATCACCAAAGGATTTTACCTCCATCGTAGCTAAGCTGAGAGTTGATAGTTCTGCTGCACCAAGAAATGAATTGTAGGCACGATTTTTATATATAGACTTCCTGCTATGGTCAAAGCTATTTGACTTGAGTGAGTGACTTTATTCTTAGCCCACATAGAACAGGTTACATTCATTTAAGAAATGGTGTATGTATTAAGATGGCCTATCCATAAAGTCATTTTCTAAAAGGAATTAGGTAGCTCCCAGGAGAAAATTTTAATTGTACAAGAATTTAATTGTACAAAACAAAATTATTTCTAGTATATTAAAGCAAATCTTGGGACAATGGAGATGACTTGGTGGATACAGACAATTTCTAATGACCAAGATTACCTGAATTCAACCCCTGGGATCTACATGGTGAAAGGAGAAAAGTGACTTTCAAAAGTTGACTTCCTCAACAAAATGGAGACTATGACTGGTACAACTTAGCTAACTTTTTGGAACTAGTGAAGTCCTGGTTATTGGAGGAGAATATTCAACCACTAATTTACTAAAACAGCATAATCCTTAATAACAATCTGTAAGATGTGAACATGTGCCCACAAGTAAGTGCAATCTCTACTCCTTATAAACAAAAAAAAACAAAAAACAAAAAACAAACAAACAAACAAACAAAAAAAAAAACCCGTACGTTTTGCAACATATGGAGAGCTCTACAGAAACTGCAACCAGTAAAATGCAGATTTGTGGAGCTTAGTCCCAATAGATACCATCTACAAAACATTATCACTCTTGCAAACATAGAAAGATTGTAAAAGTCAGAGGATCAAATCGTTTTTCTGTGAGCTTGTGGTAATATTTCTGGTAAAATCAGAAGCTATAGCAAAGGTCTCACCATTATGACCCACAAAACAGGAACTGAATAAGAAGGATGCCACTTATCATGCCAAAACAGGCAGAGAGAAACTCATTAGTCCCCAACATTACCCAAAGGGAGTAGACGAGGTAGTCTTCCCCAGCATCCCTATTTTTTAGTTAAGTGCTAGTTGTACTCATTTGGCCAGTACGAAGTTGAACAGTACTGTGAGGGAGAAGTGAGGATGATTGTAAGAAAGATAGAAAAAAGATGCAAGAGACAGATAAAGGAAGGGCTGCAGGTCATTACCATATCAGCCCCGAGCTTATTTCTCATAGTCTTCTTATACTAGAGTGCCATGGGAAACAAAGCCACAGCTATCAGAAACAATTTTGCTGAAATATGCGCAAAACATTTGTTCTCACCCAAAAAATTCCCTGTTCCTTCCACCAAGGTCAATAAAATCTTCAGCCTCTAGCCTTGAGCTTCAAGCGTATCTCTTCTTATTGTCCCACATTGCAGCAGGCTGCCAATAGGCCCAGAACTGCCTTTAGTGTGCCTAGCAGGCAGTTTTTCTTCTTTCCTTTTAATTCTGCTCCAGAGAAGCAGTAAATGGTTCCTGATATCCCCCCAATTTCTTGTAATTTATTCAAGCCAAAGCTGCCTCAGCTATTGGTGCAGAAAGATTGTGTTTGTCTTAGCTACCCCCTGAAGAACTGTGAACCTTACCATCACTGGAGCAGGAAATCTTAGCATTCCTGTCCTATCTTTTTGTTGTTGTTGTTGTTGTTGTTGTTGTTGTTGTTGTTGTTGTTGTTTTTATTAGATATTTTCTTTATTTACATGTAAATTTCTCCTTTCCCAGTTTCCCCTCCAAAGAACAAACCCCTGTTGCCTCCCCCCTCCTCATGTCTGCCACTCCACCCTCTCCCAATTATTAGCCCTGGCATTCCCCTACACTGGGGCATAAAACCTTCACAAGGCCGAGGTCCCCTCCTCCTATTGATGATCAAATTTGTAATCCTCTACTATACACATGCTGCCAGAACAATCAGTCCCACCATGTATAGTCCTTGGTTGGTCCCTGGGAGCTCTGAGGGTACTAGTTAGTTCATATTGTTGTTCGTCCTAAGGGGCTGCAAACCCTTCAGCTCCATAGATCTTTTCTCTAACTCCTTCATTGGGGACCCTGTACTCAGTTCAATGAATGGCTGTGAGCCTCTACATCTGTATTAGTCAGGTATTGTCAGAGTCTCTCAGGAGATAGCTATATTTAGGCTGGCTTGTCCTTCCTTCAGTCTCTGCTCCATAGTTAGTCTCTGCAACTCCTTCCGTGGGTATTTGGTTCCCCCTTTTAAGAAGGAATGAAATGTCTTGTCCACCTTTTGGTCTTGTCCTATCTTAAGATTGATCCGCCTTTGAGAGTCTTACCTGTCTTTGACTACCAGCCTCTGCTGTGGGAGATATAACATCTTAGTTTACTCTTATGAGTCATATATGATGAAGATCTACATGGATGTTCAAAGATGAAAACAGGGAACACTTAGTCTCAAGTGGTAACAGGCATAATCCTATGACCATTAGAGTACTCAAGGCATGTACTGAAAAGGCCAAATGATGAAATGAAGACCAGGAAGGCATTCTCTCTCTTAATTGCTGTAATCTTTCAGAGGCAGCTTTTGCGCATCAAATTGCAAGGGTTTAGCATCTTTTAGACAAATCATTAGGTATGCTCAAAGCTTTTTGAATTTCATCCAACAATTGCAAGCCTCTATATGCATACCATTGTTCTGAAACATTAACTAGAATCATAACAAATGAATGTTGATGAAATATTATAGAAATTCCTTGTACAATGTTAATACACAATTCATCAAATTACCAACATAGCAAGTTACATTGAATCTGGACCCATAAAATTACTAACAGTGCAATTGTCATGTGTTACATTAAGCAATTCTCCAGACATAGAAATATTCACTTGCCCAAAATCATCAACACCTGGGGCAAGGATACACAAGTTGTTACAAAACCTGACAAGAGACATGGAGTTGTTTTCACAGTGTACCCAGGCAGATCCCTTTTTGCCCCAGCACTTCAGCCTGAAGAGTGGGACAATGTATGCTGTATCTCTCTTCTATATTTGCTTCCTGCTGACATAACACTGAAAATGGTCCCTGGAAGACTGAAGTGCTAGCCAAAGGCTGGACAATGGGGCATTTATCAAAAGTCATCTGATTAGCTAATTCATTTGAAAGACAAGAAGCAATCACATTGACTGAACTGGTTAACATCAGCTTGTAGCAAGTACAGAGTTCAGCAACTCCACAGGTGATCTCTGGATGAAATCTATCAGCTAAGTGAAAATCTGCTGAAATATAGACTGGGAACAGAATGTAAAATCATCTAGCAATTGTGGAGAGTAAGAAATTCCAAGACCCTGGGAAAATCCCATTTTCAAGGACAAGCAGGCATATTTATCTAGAGTCTATTTGATCTGTGACAGGTGAATCTAAGTCTTAGGGTACTTGATTCCTTGAAGCTTATTTGAACTTTAGTTTACAAAAGGATATACATTAGTATTTACCGTTGTATTTACCATTGTATTGAAACCCATATTTTAGAAATATAATTAACAGATGCCTATTAGACAACAGGAATAACCTCGTTTTTCTTGACTGACCTATCATGTGGAAAAATACAAACATGCCCCCTTCCCCATATTAATACTAGATCCAAGACTATGCCATATGCCAGTAAGCAAGTCCTTCCATTTCACCTGGGCATAAAGATTCCTAGTCATAGGATTCCATAAACACTCAGCAGCAGAGAATCCCTTGACACTCAAGGTTAAAAATTTCAAACAAAAAGAAGGATTATACAACTCCCCCTTTTTATTTTATAAAACTGATTATTTTAGAGCTCCATGGGCTCTTTCCATAATTCCCTGTCCTTGTAGACATGCAAAATTATGTATTTTATATAGATTACAACTCATATTTGATAGTTTTAGTTCATATTTAATTCATATTTTAACACATATAATTTATATTTAACTTATATAATTTTCATTTAAAGTATACCATTAATATTTAATATATATAATTTTATTCACTGTATATAATGCATACACTAAAGAATATATATCATATTTGGTGTATATAATTTATATTAAATGACTATAATCTGCATTTATCCTTTATAATTTATATTTAATGTATAATTTGTTAATGTGATATTTCTAATCCTCCATTGTACTATGCAATTGTTCTGCTGCTGGCTCTTACCAACACCCATGGTACCTAGTGATTTTAGCAGTTAAACCCTAATCTGACACTTTACACAGCACTCTTTAAGTTTCTATTGCATTCCATAGGAGACAATTTTGTTACTACAAGAGGTAGTGAAAAGAATCATTTAGCAAGTATGTCAGTCATCAACGTCCTTCAGTTGAGACTTATTTAGAATTATTGGTAACCTACTTGCTCATGAATATTTGTTAGAGTTAAATAATGTAAAAGAATCACTGACACTATTAACAATACTCTGATGTGCTTGCAGACAGGATCCTAGCATAAGTGTCCTTGGGGAGGCAACACCCAGTAGCCAATGGAAATAGATGCAGAGACCCCCCATAGCCAAACATTACATTGAGGAGTCTTGAGGAAGAGCTGGCAGAGGATTGAGGGACCTGAAGAGGATAGAGACTCCACAGAAAGACCAACTGAGTCAACTAACCTGGACCCATGAGGGATCCCAGAAACTAGGCTCCAAGAGACTGAACCGCTAAGTAATGAGCGAGACCTAGGCCCCAGTACATATGTAGCAAATGTGCAGCTAGGTCATCATGCAGACCTCCAAACAACTGGAGCAGGATCTGTCCCTGATTCTCTTTCTTGTCTATGGATCCAGTTCGGAGAAGATGTGCTTAGCCTCTCAGAGATGTGATGTGCCAGGGTGATGTGATGGCCAGTGGGTCCTCCCCCTTCTAAGAGGAGAAAGAATTCCTTATCTGTCAGACATCCCTGAATATCTGAAGCCACTCTAAGAAAAATAAATGTAATTTCAGTTCTTTTCAGAAATGATGCTATTAAAGCCAAAATATCTTCCTTTGTTACAACTTTCTTATGTAATGAACAGACTCCTTGCTGTTAATACATTGCTTCTGGTATGTGGTAATGTATTCAGCTACAATGTAGCTACTTTAACAAAACTGATTACTCTGGCAATGGGTTTAATAAATCAATCAATAACTAGAAACATAACAACTTTTATTTTATTATTTTATTTATTTTTGGTTTTTCGAGACAAGGTTTCTCTGTGTAGCCTTGGCTGTCCTGGAACTCACTCTGTAGACCAGGCTGGCCTCAGACCCAGAAATGCTCCTGCCTCTGCCTCCCAAGTGCTGAGATTAAAGGCGTGAGCCACCACCGCCCTGCCTATTTATTTTATTTAACTAGTTCACCAAGCTGTTCCATGCACTGTTTACTTGAGGAACCTCACTGTGATTTTAATATGATATGAGACAATTAAAAAGCTGTGTTTCCTGTCACCCATAACAAGCCATTTACTGGATGTGATGGTGATAATGAACATGGCCCATAAAGAGTGGCACTATTAGGAGTTATGGCCTTGGAGTTGGTGTGGATTGTTAGAGAAAGTATGCCATTGGGAATAGCTTTGAGATTTCAGAAGCTCAAGTCAGGCTCAGTGTCACATTCCCTGCCTACTTTTCCTGATGTAGAACTCTCAGCTCCTTTCCAGAACCATACCTACCTGATTGCTACCATGCTCCTGCCGCGAAGATAATGGACTAAATCTGCAAGCCACCCTCAACAATTAAATGTTTTCTTTAATGAGAGTTGCTGTGGTCATGTTGTCTCTTCACAGCGAGAGAGGTCCAAAGATATTAGAAGAAGAGTACTGTTGCTGGGATGGGCCTGACCATGCTTTTATTTGAAGGACTGTGGACTTCGGTACTTTGGGTTAAGAAAACAACTAAATGCTTTAGGTGAGGTTTGATAGGTGATAATTGTCAAGTAGACAGTGATGGTGAGGGTGATTTGAACTGTGGGTCCTGGTTCAGGAGATTTCAGAGGAGAATATTAGCATGTGGCCTAGAGACCATTCTTGTGACATGTTTGGGAAAGAATGGAACTGCTTTTTACCCTTAGCTGAAAAAAACCCAAAATCTCTCTGAGGCTAAATGAAGACTTTTGGGTTAACAGTGTTGGCAGAAGAGATTTCTAAACAGGCAATTATTGATTGTGTCTTACAGGTACTAGTGGCCAGTCTTAAGGAAAAAGCTGAGCAAGGAAAACTAAAAAGTTCAGTTTGAGTAGAAAGGGACACCAGGAAGTGTAATGTATTCAAAGAGATAAACAGATTAAAAATAAGCCTGATACTAAGTGGAATAAAGGAAGTAATGGCCTCAGGGCAAGACTCCATCCAACTAAGCTTCCAGTTTGTGAAAAAGGAATTAAAGAAAAGCTTAGGGGGCTGGCAAGATGGCTCAGCGGGTAAGAGCACTGACTGCTCCTCCCAAGGTCCTGAGTTCAGATCCCAGCAACCACATGGTGGCTCACAACCACCCGTAATGAGATCTGACGCCCTCTTCTGGTGTGTCTGAAGACAGCTACCGTGAATTACGCCTGAGCAAGCGGGGCCCGAGAGAGCAGGGCTGGCAGAGGTCCTGAGTCCAATTCCCAGCAGCCACACACATGATGGCTCACAGCCATCTGTACAGCTACAGTGTACTCATACACGTAAAATAAATAAAAAATAAATCTTAAAAAAAAGAGAGAGAAAATCTTAGGGACAGACGTGGTGGCACACACCTTTATGAGAGGCAGATGAAGATCTCCTCTGAGTTCCATGTCAGCCTGTTCTACAGAGTGAGTTCCAGGCTTGCCAAGCCTAGGCAATGAAGAGAATCACTGAAAACAGAAAGCTGGTAAAAATGTATTTTAATGAGCAGGAATGTTCCAGCTTTGGCCACATGGTTTGGCTTTAGAGTCAAGGATACAAGAAAGGGGTTATGGAGTCTCCCTCCATGACTACAGAAAGCTGATGAGGCCAGGTATGTGTCAGGGATGCCCCAATATGGAGTCCTAGAGAGATCATTGCATGAAACTGTGAAGATGAAGACTGGATTGCTTTGAAAACTCAAGATTTGGAGATGCTAAAGTTGTGGGATACCTGCCAAGGAAAGGGTGACAAGAAATAGAACCATCCCAAAAGAAAGAAATGTGTTGTAGTCAACAAAGCTGAAAGGAGCTGGAGATCTGAAGAGTACCTTGACATCAGGCATGGAAATAAATATTTTGGAGTTTCCCAGCTGGTTTTGGTCCAGGATCCCCTCAGGATGCTCCTTTTTCTCCCCTTTGAACAATAATGTATATCATATGTGATTATATGTTGGAACTGTCTGATCTGCTTTTCAAGTTTGATTTTATTGCAGATTACAGTTAGTATATTGCATGAGTTTCAGAAGAGACTTTGAACATTGGAGTTTAACAGTACTGAGACTGTAATAAACTAAAAGCTACACGGAATATGTTTTTGCAACATTAGGATATGGATACAAGCCAGGGGGTCATGGAGTGGAATGTGGTTCTTTGAAAATGGTCCCCACAGGCCCATAGAGAGTAGCACTATTAGAAGGTAGAGCTGTGTGGGAGGAAGTACGTCACTGTCACTTAGGGGTAGGCTTTTAGGTTTCAGAAGCTCAAGCCAGGTAGATTGTCTCTCTCTTCCTGCTGTCTGTGGATCTGGATATAGAACTCAGCTCCTCTCAGGCACCATGGCTACTTGAATGCTGCTATGCCTCCTGCCATGATAAATCTCTGAATTTGCA
>JADRCD010064356.1:0-18835 GCA_019843815.1 Montemys delectorum | reverse complement strand
CTAACCTCTGCTAGCCCAATAGATTAGCATAGTGGGCAGTTTTACCTAGAATGGGCGGGACCTTGAGCCGAGTGTGTGTGTGAGAGACAGTGTGGAGCAGTCAGTTTTCCCAGATAGAGGAGTCTGCTTTGAGCAGTTGGACTCAGTCCGCAGCCCCCCAGGACTCTGGCTGGGCCCATGTGGCCCGAGCGTGCTCAGAGCCTGAGGGGTGCTGCACTAGACCAGAGGAGATGGCTGCTGTTTTTAGACCCAGTGTATTTTAGGTAGACTCAGATGTACCTTGACTACTGAGCTGCTAGATTTTTTATTATCTCTTTTGCAACGATTGTAAGAGTCTCATGCCATTTTTTTAAGAAATATATTTAAATAACACACTTCGTGTGTCGAATCTGATTTCCGACCCAGCCGAATCCCGAGCCCACCTGGTCAAGACCCATAGTCCCGCGAAACACGGGGTCCCCGCAAGAAACCCCGGTCCGTGGCACTAGAACTCAAGTCCAGGAAATTTGGCTTTAGATTCCAATTTCAAACTGCATAGTAGATGATGTGAATAACAATGAGCAACGTAACATTTACTCTTCCCGATATCAATATGTATTACAGAGTTATAGTGAATAGGAAAGGTGGTTTTGATGCACAGCTAGACAGATGAGACAATGCAGCAAAATGCAGAACACAGAAATAGACACAAGAGACCAATCCTAACAAGGAAGCTATAATTAAAATTCATTCAACAAATGTTTATTAAGCACACACTATGTGGTAGGTCCTTAAAATACAGCAATATATAAGAGTGTATCCTCCCTTCTTGTTTACCTTCTTTGGGTCTATGGGGGTATGTCATGGGTATTCTGTACATTCTGGCTAATATCCACTTATCAGTGAGCATACACTATGCATGTCCTTTGGGGAGTAGGTTACTTCACTCAGGATGATATTTTCTAGTTCCATCAAGTTACTCACAAAAAACTCATGAAGTCATTATTTTTAATAATAGCTAAGTGGTATTCCATTGTGTAAATGAACCACATTTTCTGTATCCATTCTTCAGTTGAAGGACATCTGGGTTGTTTCTAGTTTCTGGCTATTATAAATAAGGCTGCTGTGAACATAGTGGAGCACGTGTCCTTGTGATATGGTGGAGCACCTTTTGGGTATATGCCCAGGAACAGTATAGTAGAGGTCAGGTACCCCCTATAGAAGAGCTGGGGAAGAATTGAAGGAACTGAAGGGGATGGCAATGCCACAGGAAGACCAGACCAACAGTGTCAACTAACCTGGGCTCCTAGGTGCTCCCAAAGAATGGACCACCAACCAAAGAACATACATGGGCTGGTCCAAGGCCCTTGGAACATATGTAGCACAGGACTGCCTTGTCTGGACTCAGTGGGAGAGGATTTGTCTAATCCTATAGAGACTTGATGCCCCAGGATGGGGGGAGGGCACCTTCTCAGAGGCTAAGGGGAGGAAAATGGAGGGAAGAACTCTGCAAGGGGGAATAAGAGGGGACAGCAATTGGGATGTAAATAACTAAAATAATATATTTTTTAAAGAGTGTGGCCTCTCCTTTCACTGAATTTACATTCTAGTGAGAGACCACAAAAAAAAAAAAAAAAAAAAAAAAAAAAAAAAAAAAAAAAAAAAAAACAAGTAAAGGCAGTAATAAAAGCAATTTGTAGTAATAAAGTCCAGCAGGGAGCAGTGTGCTCAAGAGAAACCTAAAGAACCACGTGGAACATATTAGACATTGTTGTAAGAGATTCTGAAGCAGTTGGGGAACTGGGTAATGATTTCAGAGAACTGGAAAGGTGCCATCAATGACCTTGCTTCTTTACATGAAAATTGGCTGAAGCAGGTGGTGTTGAAGAAAGGGCAGACTTGATTTCTGCAGTGGTCAGCAGCCTCTGTGTTGATGATCTGTGTGCTTGTGAGCAGACATGTACCCCAAAAAGCAGCCTAGAACTTCTTGAGGCACTGACCAAGTGGTGATGGTTGGTGTAGGGAAGTGAGCAATGCTGTTTTCCATCACTGAAGCTAACAGTTTGTAGGTGAAGTATAGTAGTCATTCAGGATATCTGGGTTGCCTTTTAAATCAAGGCATTCTAGGGTATATAAGTATAGGATGGTAATGTTATATATGAAGCCACTAAACTCCCAAAATACTACATTTGGGATTTTTCCTGATCACATAGATTTCTGGGATAGTATTGTGTAAGGAATGTCAACTATACTTGCCATCCTTTTTCTTCAACATACTCTTCTCATTTCTAACTTTATACTCGATGCAATACTCTTCTGCATATTTACAGCACTGTAACTTAAATATCCCTTCCATAAGGTGCCTCTTCAGCCACTTTCTACAAAGCAAGTCCCCAGTGGTACTGTCATATTCTTTGTTTAGTAATCTTTTCAGCACTCATCACTATTTGAAGTTATCTCGTGTTTACTATCTACTTTCTCGTAGTTAAAAACCAATCTCCATGAAGACAGAGACAATTTCTTTCTTAGTTATAGTCGAATTTCCAGTGCCTCATATATAGAAGTTATTAGGAAATATTTGTTGATGACGGAAAGAAAAAAGAATTTGAAGTTATCTAGATCGATTCCTTGGCTCCCTTGGCTTCTACCAAGCAAAATTGTATGTCGCTATTGGCCTGATGTCTATGTAAGATTGCTACCACTAGCTACAATCAGAATAACAAGGCAGACCTCCACACTTTCTGGTCATAGATGTTCCCAAAGTAGAATTTTATACAATGGTTTTAGTTTTCAAAGAACTAAATGAAACTATCAATGAATTATCAAGGAAATAAATGAAAATGAGGGGGTAATAATGATGACATTTATTTTGGAGGATGGTACATAATATGAATGAATACATAACAAAAGTTTCAAAACAGTGCATAGGAGCCAGGCATGGTGGCACACACCTATTATAACAGCATTCATAATGTGGAGGAGGCAAGAGGATCTAGCAAGGCTATATGTAGACAAAACCAAAACCAACCATCTATGACTAAAATCACCCTTCTTATTCCACCACTATTCACACTACACAGCATCATGTTGTTTGTTTTTCATTAATGTGTCACATATATGGTTTCTGTATGTAATCAATATGCATTGTAACTTACCCGTCACTTTTTACATTTTGACAGTTTCATACATGTATATAATACATTTGGATGATTTCCCCTCATTATCCTCTCGTCATATTCCTCCTCCCATTAAACCCCTTCTTCTTCCTAACTAATATTTCTTCTATTTTTCATGATGAGTTTATTTACAGGAGTGTGGGTATGAGATGTTATTTACTGGACCACAGGAAACTTACCAGTGACTACATTATTGGGAAAAAAAAGTCTCAATAGCTCCTCAGAGAAGGGTTGGGCTTCATAAGCCCCTCCCTACCCATGAGGTAATGTTCGCAGGCCCAATCTTATGTAGCTCTTGTCCAGATAACCACAGAGGCTGTGGGTTCATGAGCACAATGGTCATGTTGTGTCCAGAAGTCAGCATTCCACATCACTCTTCCACATCCTTGGCTCTTATTCTCTCTGCTCCCTCTTCTGCAATGCTCCCTGTGCTGTGGAGAGGATAATATAGATGTCTCATTTACATTCAAGCACTCAAAAGTCACTTATTCCACAACAAGTAGTGACTCTTCTATCTGAATATATTGCACATTTAACACTAGTGCCCATATGAAAAAAGACACCAGAATGTGATGGTGTGGGCCTTAATTTCAGCACTTAAGAGGGTGAGGTTACAGAATCTCTAATTTTAGACCAGCTCTTGGCTATTTAACATGCCTAGAAAGGAAGAAAAGAAATAAAGGAGGAAGAGAGAGGAGAAGGAGGGAAGCAGGCAAATGGATGTACTGCTTTTAGCTGTTTTGTATTCTGAAAATGTTCATACAGTTATCCTTTTAGCCCAAATGCATCTTGAAAGTGTTTCCAGAGCATGTAATTTAGATTTTTTGCATATAATTTCACCATTTTGTTACAAATACAATACTGACTAAAATAGAAGAAAAGAATTAAAAAGTAGCTACTAGATCATTCAATATTAAAAGAAGATTTCTGAAGTTAATATATTCTAATAATTACACCACCAAGACAAGTCATTAGACTGTTATATGCTGAGTCATCTGGCATTGTTTTTTAAATTGTGGTGATGTAAAACAACTAAGGAAATAGAAGAAATTCAGCCCAGGCTAGACATTTAACATCCCTAACTATACAATTTCTCACATGAGAACCACTAGAAGAGGGGGCCGAGAGTGGCAGAAAAGCTCCATCTTTGAAGACAGATTTGTCAAGACAATAGTAAAGTTCTACCTATGACCATAAAATTTGAAGGTCTTGTTATGGCAGCAACTACACATAAATATTAACCCAATGGCTTCATACTTAATATTGCTTGATAGAAGCCAGGGGAGCCAAGGGATCAATCTAGATAACTTAAAAACTTCCCTTTCTTCCATCCTTATCAATAGTTAATGAATCTGTAAAGAAATGGGTTACCTTACTCACAATAACAACTGTTTCTAGTTCCACCCATTTACCTATGAATTTCATAATTTAATTTTTCTGAACAAATGAACAATATTGGGTTGCATAAATGTACCACAGTTTCATTATCCATTCATTAGTTAATGGACATCTAAGTTGTCTCTGTTTCCTGGATATTATGAGTTGTGCAGCAATGAATATGGATGTGCAAGTATCTCTACAGTAGGATATTAAGTCCTTTGGGTGTGTGCTAATGAGTGATATAGCTGGATCATATGGTACATCTACTTTCAGGGTATCTCCACATTGATTTTTTAGTGGCTGTAGCAGTTTTCAGTCCCACTAACAGTTAAACATCTTTCCCTTTTCCTGTATCATCACAATTTGGGCTATCATTTCTTTTATTAATCTTGGCCATTCAGACTAGGGTAAGATAAAATCTCAAAGTCATTTTAATTTACATTTCCCTGATGGCCAAGGGTGTTGAATATTTTTTTTTAAAAAAAATTCTCAGCCATTTGTATTTTATCTTTTGAGAATTATGTTTAGTTCCATGCCCCATTTTAACTGGCTTGTTTCTTTTCTTGATATTTAATTTTGAGCTATTTATTCATTCTAGATACTAATTCTCTGTTTAATGTACATCTGGCAAAGATTATTCCCATTCTTTAGGCTTCCTCTTCACTTGTGCCATGGTATTCTTTACAGGAATATTTTAGTTTCATGAGGTTCCATTTATTAATTGTTGGTCTTAATGCCTGTGCTGTGCTATCAGGGTTCTGTTCCAAAAGTCCTTTCCTGTGACACTGAATTCAAACATAATCTTCACTTTCTCTTCTATCAGATTCAGGGTATTTAGTCTTCTGTTGAAGTCCTTGATTTATTTGGGTTTTGTGTAGAGCAGGAGACAATGATCAAGTTTCATATTTGTTCAGACAACTATCTAATTTTACAGGGCTGGAGAGATGGCTCAGCAATTAAGAGCACTGATTGCTCTTCCAGAGGTTCTGAGTTCAATTCCTGGCAACCACAAGGTGGCTCACAACCATCTGTAATGGGATCCAATTGCCTCTTCTGGTGTGTCTGAAGACAGTGATAGTCTACTCATATACATGAAATAAATAATTCTTAAAAAACAATCTAATTTTACCATCATTTGTTGAAGATGGTATCTTTTCTTCAATGTGTACTGTCTTCTCTGCCAAAAATCAGATTGAGTATGTGAGTGTGTGTTTATACATGGTTCCTCTATTCTATTCCATTGGCCAATGAGTCTGTTTTTAGACCAGTACCATGCTGTTTGTATTACTATATCTCTGTGGTATAACTTGAAATATGAGGTAGTGATACTGCTAGTCATTTTTTCCTTGCTGTTTAGGTTTTCTTTTGTTTTGTTTTGTTTTGTTTGTTTGCTTGCTTGTTTTGGTGCAGGGGTGGGAAATTCTGTTAGGTTGTTTTTCTATTCAATTTCTGTGAAGAATTGCATTGGAATTTTTATGGGGACTGTACTGAATCTGGAGACTGCTTTTGGTAGTATAGATATTTTTATGATATTAATTCTGACAATCACTGAGCATGTAAGGTCTTTCCATCTTCTGGTATCTTCAACTGTTTTTCAATGTCTTAATGTTTTTGTAGTACAGGTCTTTCATTTCCTTGGTTAGGTTTATTCCAAGATGTTTTTGATATTATTGTATTGAGCCCTGCCTGTAATTATGGAGAAACTGTAACATAGAGATATCAAGTTACTTTAGCATACATTGGGGAAATTGTTTGATTTCAGGCAGTTGTACCTGGGAGTCTTTTTATCATAACCACGCCACTGGTATAGTTAGCTGCTAATTATTTTCTTTTCTACTTAAGAAAATTGCCATCAGCTGGAGAAATAGACTAAGGAGAAAAATTAAGGGGAGCATAGATCCTCTGGGGACAAAGTAGCCTACAACTTTTAGAGTGCTAACATGTGTGTTGACATATACATATTATACTTACATAAAATTGCCATCATAGTTTCATATATACAGATACTAAACATAAATCTAATAGTAAAATGTATTCAGTAGCCAACAGCAACACCAAGCATAGATTACCTAGGTTCATACATTTAACAAACAAAAAATACAAGATTCAAGTAAAGAAAAGAATAAAATTCAACTAAAATATTGTATCAGTTACTTTTTAATTACTGTGATAAAATGCCAGGACTAAAAGAAACTTATTGAAAAAAAAAAGAGTTTATTTTGGCTTTTGGTTCCAGAGAGAGAGTCTATAATGGCTGAGAAGATATGGCATGACAGCAGAAGCAAGGAGCTGGACCGCCACATCCTTATCCACACGCAGGAAGCAGAAAGGGTAGGGGAAGGAAGCAAGCACAATAAATAGGGTGAGACTTCAAAGACACCCCTCCCGCTGACATAGTTCCTCTAACAAGGTTGCACCTCCTAAAATTTTCACAATCTCTCCCAAGCAGGGCTACCAACTAGGGACCAAGTGTTCAAATATATGAGACTTTGGGAGATATATTTTGTTCATTTAAACCACCGAAGATTAGATCAAACTCTTTGTTTCTGAAGCCTGAGACTAAATCTAGGACTTTGTCCATGTTAGGTAAATGTTTTACCACTACCACAGTACCAAATGTAAAATAAGGCTTTAAAGATGTACTCTGTTCTTAAATAAAAAGACTTAATATTACGAATACTGTTCATTTTCTTACAATCATACTACAAATTAAAAACATTCTAAAAAATTCTAAACATTTTGAGAGAACTGGTCTGAAGGAATAAATATTAAAAATCAGCCAGAATATTTTGAGAAAATCAGAGAGGACTTACACAATAACACATTAAAATTCATTATGGAGCTACAAACAGGGTAGAGAGTCAGCTTAGCCATTAAGAGCATATACTGTTCTTGCAGAGGACCTGAGCTTGATTTTCAGCATTCACGTTAGGCAGCTTTCGATCAGGTACCTTTTCCTGGCCTCCAAGGTACATGACTCTCTCTCTCTCTCTCTCTCTCTCTCTCTCTCTCTCTCTCTCTCTCACACACACACACACACACACACATGCATATATTAGTAAAAATTGTGTGTACAGTTTTTTCCTGGTTAAAACATTTATTTTTTATTACTAAAATATATTTTAAATATATGCGTGGTATATTAAAATCTTTTTTAAAGCTACACTTATTAAATATTGTAATGTTATCCCAACAATACAGATAGTTCACTAGAATCAGAATAAAAAAATCCAGAAATAAGTTCCAAATGTAAATTTATGGTGTTAAAGTACTCATTGCAAGTATACTGGCTGGTTTTGTGTGCCAACTTGACACAAGGCTGCAGTTATCACAGAGAAGGGAGCTTCAGTTGGGGAAATGCCTCCATGAGATCCAGCTGTGGGGCATTTTCTCAATTAGTGATCAAGGGGGGTAGGGCCCATTGTGGGTGGTGCCATCCCTGGGCTGGAAGTCTTGGGTTCTATTAGAGAGCAGGCTTAGCAAGCCAGGAGAAGCAAACCAGTAAGGAACATCCCTCCATGGCCTCTGCATCAGCTCCTGCTTTCTGACCTGCTTGAGTTCCAGTCCTGACTTCCTCTGGTGATCAACAGCCATGTGGAAATAAGCAGAATAAACCCTTTCCTCCCCAACTTGCTTCTTGGTCATGATGTTTGTGCAGGAATAGAAACCCTGACTAAGACAAATTAGTACCAGCATAGTCGGGTATTCCTGTGACAACCTGACCATGTTTTGGGGAGGACTGTGGAAGCACTTTAGAACTTTGAACTAGAAGAGCCACTGGCTGTTAAGAACTCTGTGGGATGTTCTGTAGGAGCTTGGAAGATCATCTTGAGAACAGTGCAGAAGATGGAGGCCTGGCTTGTGAAATTTCAGAGGGAAGATTAAAGACTCTATCGGGGCCGTTGTTATTTTGATTGTGAAGATTCTGTGATTCTAGTTAGCTGGGGCTGAAGTATCAGATGATTAACAAGAAGCCAGAACTACTAAAGTGAAAACTTTACATTACTGGGAATATTGATGCTGGTTAGCTGGAGCTAAGAAATTAGTGGTGATTCAGAAGAGACCAAGCATCACTGAGGTGACATCTTCTGGGAAGTGTTTTCTGAGAGCACAAAGAGGCTATATGTGTTCCAGAGATAGCCAAGGTTGTACCTTGTGCTGCAGCAGGACTTGGTAATGTGTAAGAGTCACCTACGTGGTACTGGTTTTGACAACACGAAGGGGTCATGAAGAGCAGCTGAGGCTCAGCACTGTGAGAGTCCATGGAAGGCCATTGGTGAAGGTGCAGCCTCAGTTTGCAATTGATGGTCCAGGACTAAAGGTGTCATGCAAAGGAGTTCAGGCCTGGCACTGTGAAGAGAGCCTATGAGAGGCTATTGGTGAAGCCTAGTTATACCGGAAGACAGTGTTTTAGTGATGCCAGTACCATGAATGACCACCAAGAACAGCAGCAGCACTGGAGTACAGGCATCTGGAGCCTAGAAGACAAGATGTGTGTTACAAAGGGCAGAGCTGGAGAAGTGACCAAAGCCCTTAGAGGAGCCCAGAAGATTGTGAGCTGGATTCCAGATATTGGTTTTGCTTTTGATTTTGACTGTGCCCTGATATTTTTCCCTCTTGAAAGAAGAAAGTATTTTAGTGGAACCCACAGTTAAGAGACTTTGAATTTTAAAAGATATTGAACATTTTAAATAGATTGAACTTTTAATATGTAAAGACTGCGGGACTTTAGATCTTGGGGATAAATAAGAAAGTAAGGGTTTAGGCTTAATAGTGATGTGTTTGTGTGCCAAGTTGACAAGGGGTCAATTGTACTGGCTGGTTTTGTGTGTCAACTTGACACAGGCTGGAGTTATCACAGAGAAGGGAGCTTCAGTTGGGGAAGTGCCTCCAAGAGATCCAGCTGTGGGGCATTTTCTCAATTAGTGATCAAGGGTGTAGGGCCCCTTGTGGGTGGTGCCATCCCTGGGCTGGAAGCCTTGGGTTCTATTAGAGAGCAGGCTGAGCAAGCCAGGGGAAGCACGCCAGTAAGGAACATCTCTCCATGGCCTCTGCGTCAGCTCCTGCTTCCTGACCTGCTTGAGTTCCAGTCCTGACTTCCTCTGGTGATCAACAGTCATGTGGAAGTAAGCAGAATAAACCCTTTCCTCCCCAACTTGCTTCTTGGTCATGATGTTTGTGCAGGAATAGAAACTCTGACTAAGACAGCAAGTTACAAGGAGAAATAAATATTGATACATATATATAGTAATTTAAAAAATAAATAAATCTACAGTAATGCCTCACTCCTATGACACACAAAACTTTGGCATAACAATGGAAAACATGCGAAAAACAAATTAATAAAAGCAGCAGAATGAAATGTAAGTGAATATTTTTATAATCTCAGGGTACCAGAGGCCTTTTAGGCATAAAATGCATAAGCTATAATGAGAAGATTGACATATTTGACTACATAAAAATGGAAATTTTTCCATATAGCAGAACATGTCAGATTGAAAGACAAACAAAATGTTTAGAAAGAGCATGTAAGACAAGGAAAGAAAGAAAGACAAAGTTTCTTTTTTTGTCTCACAAACTATTAACAATGTATAAATGTTCCAATGGAAAAGTGGACAAAAGACACAAATAGGAAAATCACTAAAGAAAAACACACATGATCCGTAAAGCACTTAAATGCTGTTCACCATCACTTTTAAGCAGAGGATTTAAAATAAACATAATGATGGACTTTATCATTTTAGGGTTATGGAATTTTTTAAGGTAGTCTTTGTCTTCTAGAACAGCTTTATGTTTCTAGAAAACAAATTACAGAGTGTCTTAGCTAGGGCTTCATGAACAAGACAACTCTTATAAAGGACAACATTTAATTGGGACTGGCTTACAGATTCAGAGGTTCAGTCCATTATCAAGGCATGAAGCAAGGCAACATCCAGACAGACATGGTGCTGGAGAAGGAGCTCCAGTTCTACATATTGTTCCAAAGGCAAATAGGAGAAGACTGGCTTTCAGGCAGCTAGGAGGAGGGACCCACCCCCACATGATACAATTCCTCCAACAAGACCACACTGCTTAATAGTGTCACTCTTTGGGCCAACAATATTTATAGAACCACACAGATTTGCCACACACCCCAAACCCAGTTTACCTTATTATTAATGTGCTACATAGTCAATAAAATGATGAGCTAGTAAAAACTTTATTGCTGAAGTTCATAGTTGAATTAAAAAAAATAAAAAGGAAGGACAAGACTGATCTTAGGTGTGGTGAGAAGGTTTACTGTAGATAAAAGGGAGAGCATAGCCAAAGGCAGAAACATCTGGGAGAGTCCAGAATGAATATGACCCTGACACTGGCTATGTGAAGAGAGGTAGGAGCTGGAGAGGGGAGAGCCAGGAGCCCAAAAGGGTCAGGAGGGTAAAAAGTAAAAAAGGACTGGTGTAGCCAAAGTGGCTTGATTATGTAGGGAAGAACTGCATGGGGAAGGTCAACCCGGCCCCTGGGCTGGAGAGTTCAGGTTAGGGGGCAGTGAATGCTAGCCATACCCTTTATAGGCAGGGACTGAGGGATGCTAGGAGAACCTTTCACCAGGTCTGCTTTGATATGTTAAATAGGTACCCCAGTTAGCCACTTGTCCCATGTTTGAAATCTAACTATATTTATATTCCTCATTCTATAACTATAACTATATTTATATGTCCATCATTCTCATGTCTCCACAACTCACTAAGAAGAGGTAACATGCTGTGCTAGCTAGTCTTATGTCAACTTGACACACAAACTAGAGATAGACCTTCTTGAGAAAATGCCTCCATAAGATCCAACTGTAAGACATTTTCTTGATTAGTGATTGATGAGTGAGGATCCAGCCCATGTGGGTGATGCTATCCCTATGCTGGTGGTCCTGCAGACTAAGCAAATTATGGAGAGCAAGCCAGTAAGCAGCACTTCTCCACGGCCTCTGCATCAGCTCCTGCTTCCAGGTTCCTGCCTGTTTGAGTTTCTGTCCTGACTTCCTTTGATGATGAACAGCAATGTGGAAATGTAAGCTGAATAAACCTTTTTTTCCCCCAACTTGCTTTTTGGTGATGGTGTTTTATTGCAAGAATATACTTCTCCTAAGTTCCTCTTGGCTACAGTAATCTTTCAGATTTCTTTGCAATTTTTTTTTTAAAAGTAGCAATTAGCTTTTTTTCTAGAACCTACAATATGGAATTTGTCAAATATTCTCATGGATTGCTGGGAGAAAGAGTACAGATTTGAAGTGCCATTGTGTGGCATAGTGTAAAGATACATATTGTCATGATTTCTATCTGTTGGTGTTGAGCTTGCCAGAGTAGTATTGCTAGAATTTGCTACTTTTCTACCTCTACCCCATGTCATTCCATCGGGAAGGAAGTCACTATGTCAAATCCATATCTAAGGAGTTGGTTATTATGTTCTCCCCACTTGAAGGTTTAGTGTTTACATAAATGATAGTAATTATTCTACCAACAACATTTGTTTCTTCTCTATTTATTACTTTGTCATGTTATATATGTCAGCATATACTTGCAGATATCTATTTTATGGTTTAAGTTATAATCTGGTGCTTTTTTATTTCTTTTCAATCTAGCTTGATTCTAGATTTAGCCATTGGGAATTCTCTTAGTTGGGTCTTGTGTTATTTTTTGAGGCTGTGGGCTCTGGGAAAGGGGAGGCAAGGATGAGAGATAAGTATCCAGTTCCTCTTTTCTGCTTTAAGTTTCTCTTCCCCATTTCTCTTTCCTGGTTGTTACAACAGGAACCTTCCTAATTAGTCCTGAAACCTAAGCAACCAACATTCATTTCAGTCCTAGTAAACCTATGAGCAGGTACCCACTTGGAAAGAGATGAGAAACCCAATTTCTGTACCAGGGGACACATTGTCACCTTAGGACCAATAGAGGAGACAAGAGGGTCACTAGGTAGAGAATGCTTGAACCTAATAAAAACCCAGGTTCCCTCAGAGTCAGTGGTGCCAAGCTGTGGAATCCCTCTCCATCCCAGAAGTCTGTAACACTTAACAAAACTTAATTCTTTTCTTAATGGTTTTATTTATTTTAAATTATGTATATGTATGTATATCACTGTATGGATATGTATACACGAGTGTATGTACCTATTGAGGCCAAAGGCATTGGATTCCCTGGGCCAAGAGCTACAGTTGATTGTGAGCCAGTCAATTCGGGTTTTAAGAACTGAACTTGGGTCCATTATACAAGTAGCAAGAGCTTAACTGCTGAGACATCTGATCCAGCCTTTTCATTCATTAATTAATGGAGAAAAAGAACCATCCAGCCTTAGCCAGTGCCATTTTGACATACCATCAGTGTATGCCTGTGTTTGGCACTTCAATTTGTGACATTATAAAATGGTAGGCTTTCATTTTATGTCTTCCCCAGTGCAGTCCTAAAATCACCTATTTCTCCAAAAAGCTATCATGCATTTTTTTTTTTAAAGAATGGTATTGGATACCAAGATCTGTATGCTTGGTTCACTGCTTTCAGACAGTCTCAGCTGACAGAACAAACAAATACATTCATGAATATTAATGTGTTTATATACATATTTCTATAACTGGTTCTACACTTAACCAATCTGTATCAATATTGAGTTTGTACAAAAGTTTACAACTTTAACTTACCACATGGATCATTTTAGTCTTCTCCTCTTGCTTATCTATATATTTCTACACCAGCAGTGGGAAATATAGTTCCCATCATAGGCTATCTATGTAATTAATTGTTCATTTCGATGTATATGCATAGCATCATCATAATTGATAACATATAGCCCTATGGGAAACTGGTTTATCTGCTATATTACTGTAACTATGAACAGAACTTGTGTTGCTTCTACAGATTCCATATGTTTCCAAAGCTGTGGGCATCCAGACCTGTTCCTCCCACATCTTTCAGTGAAGTGGTTGCAAGTACTTGTGCTACACTGAGAATCTCTTGTCATAATTTGCATTCCTTTCCAGGACCCTTTACTACCTAGCTGACATCTTAGAACGGCACGCTATACATTAAGATCTATTCCTTGTGCTATAACATCCTATGGGGGTTGGCAAATATGTATTACCTAGCATTACATGATTACACAGTTATTTTAGTCCCCTAAAACATCCCTTCTGCTTTATCTTTCATCTTCCCACCCTCTGAAGCACTAGGAACTATTAATCATTGTGTCTAAAATTGCCTCGTCTGTAAAATGTAATGTCCTTTAAATGGTACATTATGTAGTCTTCTTTGGTTGACTTATTTTACTGCATTCAAGTTTTCTTCCATGTGTTTTCATAGATTGATATTCATTTCTGTTTTAGCACTGAATACTGCCAAGTCTTTGGGTGTACCAAAGTTTATAATTCACCTAATAAGAGACGTCTTGGTTGCTCCCTGGCTGGGGTGATTATGAACAATTTTATAATAGGAATATATAGACATGGTAGGGCAGTCAAGAGGCGGACCCAGGAAGATTACCGGTTTGAAGCCAGCTTAGGATACCCTTTGAAACCCTGTCCTTTAAAAAGTATGCAGGTGTTTGTAAGAGCATGGCTTTTCCAATCAACCATGTAAACATCTAAGAGAGCAATTTACATATTCAAGATTGTTTTCAGCTTTGTAAGAAATTTCTGGTCCATTTTCCATTTCCAAATCTCTTAAATTTTATGCAATACACAATTTATTGTGATTATATTCATCCTCCCGTATTGCTTTCTTATCCTCATCTCCCTTCTCCTGAATGCTTTTCTCTTCACAAAGAGGTCCTCTAATTACTTTCATAACTATTTATCTACTGATTTTAGTTAGGGTTGCTTACACAAGCATAGGTAGGGAAAAGTTTGCTGGAATATAGGCAACTGGTGAAACCATTAACTACCAATAGTTCTTTAGGAAAGGACAGGTGTCTCATGGGCAGTTTCCTCATTGTTTATGGACTGTTGGTAGGCCCAATCTCATGTAGGTCTTGTACAACAATGGACACATACTATATATTTGTGATTGTAGCAACTGTTTTATATCGGGATGGCAGTTCCATAGCACTTCACTCTTTTCTCCAGCTTTTACAGTATTTTCACCTCTTCCCCTACAGTGTTCTCCGGGCAGTGGCAGGGATGATACAGGTGTATCATTTATGGTTGAACATTCAGCAGTCCTTATTCTCAGTACACTGACCAGATATAGGTCCCTTCACTCATCTTCACCCACTGCAAAAACAAACTAATAAATAAATAAATAAATAAATAAATAAATAAATAAATAAACCCACCCCTCATTTTGCCCAAGGTTGAGGGAAGCACTAGTTTATGGTTACAAACGGAATTATCTAGAAGATATTTGAAAATGTGTCCATTTAGCAAAACAACAGTGGTAGGCTCCCCACCAGGGCCTGTAAACTCTCCTCCCAGCCATAGGTTATGATTTATCTTATAGTACCAAGAGCGCATGTCTTCCCATGGTGTGGGCCTCAGTTCCTATCAGACAGCTACTGGTTACCCCATAAACACTCATGTCACTACCGTACCAGTAGGCATATCTTGTCTAGTAAGTTAGTGTTGTATGACAGAGGGTGCACAGCTGAGTAAAGACCATCAATCTCTTTTCTCTTCAAGCAGCCCACACTGCAACTTCTAACACTATGAATACTAATCAGCAGAAAGCTTTCAATTCAGTTCCATCTTGAATTCTCCATGTTTGGGGGACAAAGTATGTGATGCTTTGGCAACAGGGCCTTGTCATCTAATCCTGGTGGACAGCCAAGAGCAATGACAAGAAACTGTATTATTTTGGGAGCCTGTTGGTCTTCTCTGGCCAAGAACTTATAGGAAGATGTCCTGCACGTGGCTCTGGAATTTTCACACTAAGATGCATGCAGTAACAATTATGAAAGCAAAAGAAATATTATGAATTTGAAAAAGAAGGATATATGAGAGGGTTTGGAGGGAAACAGGAAAGGGGGGATGCAATCAAATTATATGCTCAGAAAATTTAAAAGCTAACTAAGACAAACCAAACAAACAGCAACAAAAATTCTATGCCTTTAGGCAGCAGCATTATCTACCTATATAAGCTCCTTTTTCAAATTATATTTGTGGTTGGATTAGAAAGAAATAGGCCTCTGTATGGCCTTTTCATAGATTCTTTTTTTTTTCTTAAGCCTGTCATCTCATGTCTCATCTTTCCTTTCTCTTACCCTCTACATCCTATTTAAACCTTTATTTCCTGTTAGTCCCCCTTCTATTTTAATATGCCATGTGTTTTACTATACATCCTAATGCCTACTCCTATCCTCTGGCTCCTTTCTTACTTCCTGGCCTCTTTAGACTCTCACTCTTAAGAACAGAAATCTAAAAATGTGAAGGCCAGGTCTATATATGAGAAAGAATATGTAGCATTTATGTACTGGATTTGGGCCACCTCATTTGGTATAATTATTTTCAGTTTCATTAATTTTCTTGCAAATTTCATTTTTCTGTACAACTTGGTAAAGTATTGTGTTTATATACATTTTCTTTATCTGCTCATAAATTGATGAATATCTCGACTGATTTGATTTCCTATTTATTGAAATGGAAGTACCCACGAAGCACCTACCCTTTCTGAAGAACAATTGGCAGTTAATGGTCTCAAGGAAGAGGTGATATTTTATTCATCCTGCATACATGTTTAAAGACAGGGTCTTGACCAATAGCCCAGAATATAGCCATATTGAACACTGATAAGCACACCTTTTTGTGCACCCTTTGCACATATACCCCGAAGTGGTATGGCTGAGTCATATGGAAGCTCAAGTTTCAGCTTTGTAAGACACCAATTTCCATAGTGACCACATCACTCCCATCAACAGTGAATAAGGGTCTTCATTTCCCTGCATCCTCACAGCATTTGTTTTCCTTTGATCTTTTGATTATAATCACTCTGACTGGGATGAGAAGGAATATTAAAGTGGGTTTTTTTTTTTTACTTTATTTATTTACTTACTTAACATCCTGACCACCATTTCCCCTCTCTTTCCAGTCTTTCCCCAACCTTCCCTCCCCCTCTCCAACTCCTCCTTTTTTTCTCAGTAAAGGTCAGGCCTCCCATGAATATCAACCCACCGTGGCATAGCAAGTTGCAGTAAGACTAGGTGCATCTTCTCCTATTGAGGCTAAATTCGTCAGCCAGCCCATATAAGAGGAAAGGGTTCCAGAGGTAGGCAACAGAGTCAGAGACAGACTCTGCTCCCTCTGTTAGGAGTCCCACATGAAGACCAAATTATGCAACTGTTACATATGTGCAGAGGGCCTATGTCAGTCCCATGCATGTACTTTGGAACAGCTAAAGTTAGTCGATTCTATCAAAGTGGCTTTAATTTGGATTTCCCCGAAGACTAATGGTGTGCTTAAACACTTTATTTTATTTGAATTTATCTATTTTATATGTATGAGTGTTAGCCTGAATATAGTACCATGAGCATGCTTTGTACCAGAGGAGATGGGTGTTGAAGCTCCTGGAACTGGAGTTACAAATGGTCATGAGTCACTGTGTGGATGCTGGGAACCAAATCCTTGTCCTCTGCAGGAGCAGCAAGTACTCTTAACCACTGAGCTATCTTTTCAACTCAATGTTGAACACTTTTAAAACTGTTTACTAGCCATTTATATTTCTTCTTTTGAGAATTCTGTTTGGTTCTATAGTCTATTTTTTATTAGGCTTTTTGTGTGGTTTTTTTTTTTTTTTTTGTTCCTTGTGTATTCTGGATGTTAACCTCTGTCACATGTGTAGTTGGAAAGATCTTCCTCCATTCTTGCATTCACTTAATTGACAGAAAGACTACCAATCTGTTTTATAAACTAATGGTACCACATTAGTAACATTGCTAACAATGAATGAGAGTCCCCGTATCTCTATGTCATTACTAGCACACTGAATGTTCATTTTTATATTTTAACCATTCTAATAGGTATATAAATATAAGTCATTTTCATTTGAATTTGCAATTACTTAGTGACATAATGTTCATATGCTTATTTATCTTGTGATGTTATCTGTTTATCTTAATAGTTAAGATGTCTATTCAGGTATTTTCATATTTCTTAACTGTACTATTCATTTTCATATTGTTGAGTTTAAAATGGTAAGCCCAGTGTGGTAGGCACATGACTTTGATCCTAGCATTAAACTCTTGAGAGGCAGAAGCAAGTAGATCTCTGTGAGTACAAAGCTAGTTTGATTTACAAGTTGAGTTCCAGACCTATCATGGCTACATACTGAGACCTGTCACAAAAAACACCCCTAAAGTTTTATGATATATGTGGGATGCAAGTCCTTTGTAAAATATGTGATAAAGGACTTGCATCAAATGTTAACTTTTTAATTTGTGGCTTACCTTTGGTTTTTAAACAATGTCTTTGACAGAGAAGCTTTGGATTCTAATAGAAATCTAACTTACAATTTCTTTTTTTATGAGTTGCACTTTTAGTGAGTATATAAAAGATGAATTGCCAAAACCAAAGTCACATAGATTTTTCTCATTGTTCTTTGTTTTTGTTTTCACAAGTCAGTAACGTTCTGTTTGCATGAGTCTACTTTATAGGTTGTTTATTCTATATTTCAGTAAATGTACACTGGCTCAACTATTGTGGCTTCATAGGAAGTCTTGAGGTTGAGTAGTGACAGTGTTCAAACTTTATCCTTCAGTATTATATTGGATATCTTGTTATTTTTATTTTTCATATAAACTTTATAATCAGTTTATTGATATCCATAAAATAGTTTGCCCAGATTTTGATCAAGATTGCATCTATAAATCAAGTTGGAAAGAATTTATATATTAACTAGTTTTCCTATATATGAACAATGAACATTTTCCCATTTGTTCAAAGATTTGCATTCTTTCATCTGATTTTTTTAACTTTTATTGCATTATGATGAGAAAAGTTACATGATTTCAATTTGTCTGAATTTGTTAACATTTAAAAACATATTTTTAGTAAATAGAATTAAATCACATCTTGTTTCCCTTTTGTACCCCAACTCCTCTCCAAGACTCCCTCTTCAATACCTACAATATCTTTTTTGTCATATTCCTTAAAATTTATAAAATATTATAACAATAAAAATGAGTATTATAAAAGTTGTTTGATATAAAACAATCAATTTTACAGTGTTTTGTAGATACTTGTCTACAGCAATACTGCAAATACATATGTTTTTCTCAGTATAAATTTCAAATAACTCCAAACATATTAACTGTAAATTTCAAAGTAATACATCACTACTAGTATTTTCTTA